>JAJIZL010034352.1:11986-22942 GCA_023969395.1 Amblyomma maculatum
TACCCTCAACACTGATTGGAAAGCGCCATCGACCACGACGTCATTCGACCACTCACCTTTAAAAGAACTGTAACCACCTTCGACCATCCGTGGGGTCGGTGGCTATGCCTCGGCACAGCTATCAAATTACCTTCCTGTTCATCATGCAGGTGCCGTTTCGTGCCTTCGTCTTCCTTCTCTTGCCTGCTTTTCTTGAAGCCCCGTGGATTCCGTACACCAGCCTGCTTTCAACCGCGCTTCATTTGCCCGCTGTCAACGTTTCCGCCAACGCCTCATCCAGTTCCCCGCATCAGAATGCCTGTACCCTCAACACTGATTGGAAAGCGCCATCGACCACGACGTCATTCGCCCACTCACCTTTAAAAGAACTGTAATCACCTTCGACCATCCGTGGGCTCGGTGGCTATGCCAAGGCACAGCTATCAAATTACCTTCCTGTTCATCATGCAGGTGCCGTTTCGTGCCTTCGTCTTCCTTCTCTTGCCTGCCTTTCTTGAAGCCCCATGGATTCCGTACACCAGCCTGCTTTCAACCGCGCTTCATTCGCCCGCTGTCAACGTTTCCGCCAACGCCTCATCCAGTTCCCCTCATCAGAATGCCTGTACCCTCAACACTGATTGGATAGCGCCATCGACCACGACTACATTCGCCCACTCACCTTTAAAAGAACTGTAATCACCTTCGACCATCCTTGGGCTCGATGGCTGTGCCAAGGCACAGTTATCAAAACCCTTCCTGTTCGTCATGCAGGTTAGTGAATCAGAGAGTTTTTTTGCAAACAAATCTAGTAATTATTTCCTTATGCAGCTGCCGAGCCAGCAGCGTTTGATTGTTGTTGCTACTGAGCCTAATCCGAAAAGTTTGTCATCCATCACTGCCTGGAATACCTGGAGATATCTTTAGATACTAAAAATATCGAACGCGCCCACCGTCTCGGCCGTCATGACTCAAAACCATCAACGCCCTATTATTGTCAGATTCATATCATCCAAGACAAAAGACAACATTCTTTAAAACGGGCGTAGATTTAAGGGAACGAACTTTGGTGCCGGAGAAGATTGTTCCCGTCGCGTTTAATATATTCGCAAGCAACAGGTTGCATTCGCAAAAGGAAAGCGTGCAACATTTTCCCTCCGCTTTAAGACGCTTCATATCGGTATTTGTTTTGATGTTGTCCAACATTAGAATGAAATCCCATAGCCACTCCCATCGTTCAACTTCGCATCCCCGAGCGCAGACTAATCTTTTGGTAATCTTATACGGAGCTTCATTCCAAAACGCCAGCTTGCGCCTAACCTCGTTTCATCTTCGGACTTGTCCTGAGACATGGCTCAATATTAACATCAGCGATTCTCAAGTTTCACAAGAACTTTTTTGCAAAGGTCTTGACGGTTCGCGAGAAGGAGGCGTTCTGATTGCCATTAATCAAGAACTACCATTCACTCTTGGAAACGTCACATCCGACCTACAAATTTTATGGCTAATATACCGCAATATACCTATAACAACAATAATTGGCGCCTGTTACCGACCACACCATAATAGCTCTGACTTTCCGCGTAAATTTAACGTTCTGTCACAACTCAAAGCTGAGTATCCTTGTGCCACGATTATTCTTGTTGATGAACTACCCATCTATTAACTGACATCATGAAGCTCACGCTACCATAGCTCAGGAATGCCATCAATTTGTCAACGTGTGTCTTAACTTTAACCTTTCACAATTATTACCGCGAACAACACGCGTCACTGAGACATCGTAGAACATTCTAGATTGTCCAGTAACCCCGAGACTTTAACCTCTATAACCTATCTGAGAGAAATCAGCAATCGCAAAGTAATTCACACAACGTTTATTATTCCCCCGAAAAAAGAAAGGTAGCCAAAAAACCATTAGGGCTTTACGACAAAGCTGACTACATAGCAATAAATAATGAACTGCTCACCCTTTTTTTTTTTCATTTTGAGCAACGCTCCCATCAAAACAAGGCCCACAAAAATTTGCACGAACAAAGTTAATCATCTAATCAACAAATGTATCCCCATGTGCACTATCAAAGCTGATAACAAATAGCCTTGGTTTAACAAGGCACTCAAACGACTGAAAAATAAAAAGCAACGGTTCTTCCGCGCAGCGAAGCTTGGACCGAGCGCCGCTGCATTGGAAAAATATTACGCGACAGAAGTTGAATATTTGTCTGCGATCAAAAGCGCAAAACGTTCCTCTCTTCATACCGACCTACCGAAAATGACAACAAATAATTCAAGGAAATTTTGGCAACTGGTAAAGCCACAGCAATCACGCGATATCAACCTTACTAACGACAACGGCGAAGTTGTCAATGATACAGAGTGTGCCTTTTTGTTCAACACGGCATTTTCATCTGTCTTTACAGTTTAGCGTGAACTATTGCCCTGACTACCTTCTGCTACCGAACTGGAGATGCCAGCCATCAGTTTTCATCCAAATGGCATTTCGCGCATAACTGATAAACTAAAAAATCCATCATCAGCTGGAACCGATAAAATTACCTTCAAAGTTTCTCAAGAGCACCAAACACGTTTCTTCTAAATTTCTATGCTTGTTGTTTTCGAAGTCACTCACCAGTACTATCCTGGATGAATGGAAGGTGGGGAACGTCGTCTCTGTATTCAAATCTGGTAGCAAGGATTCACCCCTAAACTGCCGCCCTATTTCGCTAACTACCATCCCTTGTAAACTCATGGAGCACGTAATACACTCTCAAATAATGCAGCACCTTGATTCCATACATGTTTTCTTTCCATCCCAACATGGATTTCGAAAGGGTCATTCATGCGAGACGCAACTTGCTACATTCATTCATGATCTTCATTCTAATCTCGACGCTAACATAGACTGATGCCATCTTCTTAGACTTCGCCAAAGCATTCGATAAAGTTCCTCATAAACGCCTACTAATAAAGCTTTCCCGACTTAACTTACACCCAGACGTTATTTCATGGGTACGCGAATTCCTCACACAACGCTCACAGTCTGTTATCGTTAATAACTGCTCCTCTAACTGTATACCAGTCACATCAGGCGTTCCATAAGGAACTGCTCTTGGCCCCCTCTTATTCCTAGTTTACATTATTGACTTACCACACAATCTATCCTGTAGAGTCCGTCTATTCGCCGACGATTGCGTTACTTATGCCACAGTTACTAATGCAAATGACCGAAAATTCCTTCAGGAGAACCTTAACCGAATTCAAGCTTGGTGTAATATCTGGTTGATGATCCTTAACCCGACTAAAATCAAGCTCATGTCTTTTCATCGCCGTAGCAACTCGTAGTTCTCGGCATATACAATTTCTGATCTTCCTGTCGAACGTGTTCCATCGTATACATACCTAGGCGTTATTATCAGCAGGGATCCATCATGGAGCGAGCATGGAACAAATCTAATCTAAGTCACCTTCACCACGCTCTCCAAGATGTAAAGTTACTTGCCTAAAAATCCGGTCGAATCTTGAGTACGCATCCATCATTTGGAACCCGCCGCAAGCATGCCTCATTGGAACTTTAGAAGCTGTACAAAGAGCTGCCCGTTTTATTCATCGCTCCTATTCATACGATATCAGGGTCTCATCTCTCAAACAGCAATCCCAATTACCTAGCCTCTCCGTCCGTCGCCACAATTATAGCATGTGCTTGTATCACAAATTTTACTTTTCCCATCTGAAACAGGAGCCATACATCCCGCACGTCTCATCGCATCGGTGATCCGTTTAAAGTTTCGCGTCAACGTGTTCGTACGACTATTTTTCGAAGCTATTTTTCCTCCTAACAGCGAGTCACTGGAACGACCTTCCCCGCGAAATCGCAGCCACAGCCTTTTTAGACAAAGTCACATCGCACTTGTCATCATGAAAATGATTTATGCATTTGTGTTAATCCCACCCTTTATGGAATACCCCCCAAAAAGGGGGTCTTTAGAGAAATAAAAGTGAAATGAAATGAACCCTTTTGTCTTCTTAATCCAGGTGAGCAAACGCTACGGAAAGGGCCCCGCCGGGGTGGCGCAGTGGTTAACGCGCTCGACTACTGTTCCCAAGGATGCGGAATCGAATCTCGGCCTCGGAGGTCGCTTTTCGATGGAGGCAAAACGCAAGGCGTCTGTGTGCTGTGCGATGTCAGTGCACGTTGAAGAACCCCATGTGGTCGAAATTTCCGGAGTCCTCCACTATGGCGTCTCTCATAGCCTGATTCGCTTTGGGGCGTTAAACCCCACTAACCAACCAAACTGAACGCTACGGAAAATGCCTGCGTAGCAGCAGTGTTTGAGTTATTTTGCTGCCGTGCCCACGGCCCGTGCTTGACATGATGTCACTGCGTTTCTTGGTGCTCCTGTGGGGCGACATCGAGGCGGACCCCGGACCAGATAATTTGGATTCAGAGCAATTAAAATTTGATTGCCGCACACATACAGGAAATAACGAAAGGGCAAAATGTAACGAACCAGAAGCTCAACGCTATTGAAAAGAAGCTGGAAGAAATAGGGTGCCTTTAAAATAATGTCGGGGTATGTGTTAAGAAGTAACTGAATTGGAGCAATAGTGGTCAGTAATGACCAAACAATCGATTATTTAAAAAATGGAACCCGACAATCAAACCTGATTATTTTTGGCATAACAGAGCAAGCAGAAGAATCTGACGAACTCCTTCAGACAATTATAACAAAAGATATTCTCAAAGATAAGCTAAACGTGACGGTATCGGAGATTGAAAGAATACATCGGCTTGGCCGACGAAATGCAGACAATGGACACAAAGATCGACCTGTCATCTTTATATTACTAGACTACCGCGATAAATTTAACTTTTTAAAGCAGATTTCCAAAACCGAAGGGCTCTACCTATTCAATCAGCGAAGGTAGGTTTTTCACAAAGTGTCCAAGATGTAAGGAAAAAGCTATGGAATCGATTCAAAGAAAATCGGGAAGGGAAAGAAAACGTGATGTTGACAGGTGATCTTTATTAATGGCTGACTTCTCGCCTGGGAAAATGATAGCAACGACATCGGTCAACTAGAACAAAAAAAAACGAAGAAAACGAGGAAAGCTAATTAGAGCACGCTATCGAAACATGGGTCACTTGGTCAAGAGGCCGGAAACGTTGATCAATCTGAACATCCACTTCCTTAGCAATGGATATGAAGGTATAGAAGCTCACTATTCAGTCGCGGTGAATGAAGTAAAATCTAGTAAACAAACGCTTCTTGTCGTTGCCTCCATGTGAATGCGCCGTGAATAAAACTGATGATCGTGACTACCTGTTTAATAGATTATAAAGGTTTGAGGAGCTTGCACCTGTGGTGATGTGTTCTTCGTTCCGGCTCCATAGGAAAATGACCAGCTCAACCGGGGTAATCATCCTCCACTCCAAAGCAATCCACTGACTGTTGAATACAAAGCTTCCATTGACGACCCTTCTCCCAATCATTTCATCCTAGCGTCCACAGACATCACACTCTAAACTGGTGCTCTCCTTTCTGGCTCCATCGAAACACTGCCGCCACAGCCGGGATAATTCATTTTTTCTCGCCAGAACGATTCACTGACAAGTCAATGCTACGCATTAGCTGAGGATTTCTTTCCAAAGTATTTCTTCCCAAATTAAACTGATAACGCGCAGTTTAGGGATGTTCTCCTTGCCGGCTTCACCTGAAAACGGCCTGCCCAACCGGGATAATCTACTTTTGCAACTGCGGAACGATCCAATGGCAACACAATTGATTTCACTGACCACCCTTCTACCAAGCATTTCGTTCAAAATTATGCTGACATCAAACTGTACATTAGTGTCCTGCTTTCCCACTCCATCTAAACAGAGCCATCATAGCCGGGATAATACATTTTTACTCGACAAACCGGTTTCCTGACTCGTCAATGTAACATTTTACTTGAGGATACTTTTGCAGAGCTGGTCATCCCAACATCAACTGATATCGCACTGTATACGGGTGTTCTCCTTTCCGGCTCCATCGATAACGGCCGGCAAAAACGGGGCAGTCTTTCTCCAGAACGATCCACTGAATGTTCAATGGAAAGCTTTCATTGACGACCCTTCTCCCAAAGATTTGATCCCAGCTGTACACTGGTGCCCTCCTTTCCGACTCCATCGAAACACGGCCAGGATAATTCATTTGTCCTCGCCAGGACGATTCGCTGACTCGCCAATGCGACGCATTAGCTGCGGACTCTTTTCCAAGCCATTCCTTCCCGACTTAATCTGATACCACAGAGCATAAGTGTATTCTTGCCACTCTACGTGTCGCTATTACGCGTATCAGTCAGCAAAACCCTCAACGATGGTCTATCTTTACAGATTCAAAAGCAGACCTGCAAGCCTTAAAAGCGGCTCTTCACCGTGAAGCCCATGAGCAACTCGATTGTCGCGGATATACAACTTTATCACTATGCCATAAATGGAGGACATGACATCATCTTCCAATGGCTTCCAGGACACAGCGGCATAGCGGGCAATCTCCGGGCGGACGAGGTCGCACGAACAGCCCACCAAGACAGCGATTAAGTGTTGATTCCATTTTCCAGGGCAGATGCAGCGGGCAGACTTCGCGCACTTGCGCGAGAACACACGCTCTCCTTGTGGAATTGTGGCCAGTTTCCGAACTGCCGCTTAAAATCCTTGGACTCTGACCTGAAGCTCCGGCTTCCACCTGGCCTACCCCGATGGGAAGAAACTTTGCTGTGCCGCCTGTGGTTGGTGTAGCATTTACAAACTCTTATTCATTTGTGATAGGTATGGCAAATAGCCTTGCATGTACAAACTGCGGGTGCGACGAGACTATAGGCCACATTCTTTGTGAGTGCCTCATATACAGCGAGGAAGGAGAATGTCTATGCCGTGCGCTGGAGCGTCTAGATGGACGCCCACTGACTGAAATTAAGATCCTAGGCTCCTGGCAACGGCGATCGTCTGCGGTGAAGGTCTCCCAGGCACTGACCAGCTTTTACGCTTTATGAAAAGCACAGGACTGATCGAAAAGCTATGATTTTTTATGTTACGTGATATGACTGTGACGTGATGTGATGTGACATGTCTTTGATGTGACTGTACCGTCTTCACCCATCCCTCTCTCACCCACAACTTTTATACCCACCTACCCCACTCCCCCCAGTGCAGGGTAGCAAACCAGTTCCTTTACCGGTGAGCCTCCCTGCCTTTCCTCCTCATCTTCCTCCTCCTCCTCCTTACCAGCTTCATCGGAAATTGATCTGCCCAACCGGGATAATCTACGTTTGCCACTGCGCAACGATTCACTGACTGTTCACTTCATAGCATAACATTCATAGCATTGACGACCCTTCTCCCAAACATTTCATTCAGCTTACACTGACAGCAGACTATTCACAGGTGTCTGCTTTCCGACACCATCGCAACACAGCAGCCACAGCCGCGTAAATGCATTTTTTCACTGCAAAACGATTCACACACTTGTCAATGCAGCACTTTAGTTCAGGACTCTCTTCAAAGCCTTTCATCCCTGGTACCGCACAGTATACGGGTGTTCTCCTCTCAGGATCCATGGGAAAACGGGCAGCCCAAACGGGATAATCTACTTTTTTCACTGCGGAACGATCCATTGACACACACTTACCCTGACATCACACTGTACACGGTTGCCCTGCTTTCCCACTCCATCGAACCACGACCGCCACAGAACGGTTCACTGACACGTCAAAGCAGCACTTTATATGAGGACTCTTTTCCAAACAATTTCATTCCAACTTAAACTGATCATCATCAGCAGCAGCAGCCCGGCAAAGGCCTCTCCCATATTTCTCCACTTAACCCTGTTCTGTGCTAGCTGCATCCACTTGACCCCTGCGAACTTCTTAACCTCATCCGCCCACCTAACTTTCTGCCGCCCCCTGCTACGCTTGCCTTAACTTGGAATCCAGTTTGTTACCCTAAGCCACCCTCGGTTACCCTCTCTTTGCACTATATGCCCTGCCCATGCCCATTTCTTCTTCTTAATCTCCACTAGAATGCCGGTAACCTGAGTTATTTCTCTGACCCACTCTGCACGTTTCCTATCTCTTAACGTTACCCCTACTATTTTTCTTTCCATAGCCCCTTGCTTTGTCCTCAACTTAAGTAGAACCCCCTTTGTTAGCCTTCACATTTCAGCCCAATAGGTAAGTGCAGGTAAAATTCAACTGCTGTATACTTTCCTCTTGAGCGATACTGGCAAGCTGCTAGTCATAATCTGGGAGTGCTTGCCAAATCTGCTCCATCCAAATTTTATCCTCCTTATTATTTCCCTTTCATGCTTCGTGTCTGCTGTTGCTACCTGTCCAGTAGACATATTCACCTGCTAATTCCAGTGCTTCGCTACCTAAAGTAAACTGCTGTTCCTTCCCTAGGTATTACTTACTTTAGTCTTCTGCATATTGATTTGCAAGCCTACCTTTCTACTTCTCCTGTCTAGGTCATCAATCATTATTTGCGATTCAGCCCCTGAGTTACTTTGCGAGGCAATGTCATCAGCAAATCGCAGATTACTCAGGTATTCTTCATGTACCCTTATTTCTAACTGCTTTCATTTCAAGTCTCTCAATATATCTAAGCAAGCTGTGAATAGTACTGGGGAGATCGTGGCTTTCTTTGTAGAAATTTTGTTACTTTCTTTATGCAGAACTATAGTTGCTGTGCAGCCCCTATATATATATATATATATATATATATATATATATATATATATATATAGATTGTAAGGCAACACTTGCACGAACGTCTACCATCGCATCTGTTTTTTTCACTATTGCATACACATGAATATTAAACTTTTATCTTTACTGAATGCCGCAAAGTGGTTTGTTGGGTGAATTAGTTGAACATTATTTGAAAACAGCACTGTCCAAAATAAAGAATGTCCAAGCATGCTTTTTTCGCAACTGCCTTGCTTGATTTCAGCTTAGCACTTTGTATATTCTATATGTACAGTTGTGAGTACATATTGCGCTACAACGAAACTGATAAAGATGCGTCTCGCGACATCGAGCATTCACAAACAAAGAATACAATACTAATACGCGATCCAGAATAAGACTGGTAAAGCTGCATACCGGCGGCTGGTAAAAAAAAAACAAATAAAGTTTTGAAGGTTTCGCGGCATTCAGTTCAGTTCAGTCGTTTAGTCATGTGTCTATTCTTTAATAGAACCAGCTGGCACACAGCGCGCGGCGCTCCAAGCAGCAGTCAGCGATGATGACGATGGATCTCTACAGATGAAAGAGGTGAAAGTTCACGCACTGCGCTCACCTAAATCCCCCCGACAAGAGAGCGACCACCCTGGTCACTGATTACAGGGATGAGGGACGACGAGTATAAGGCTTCATGCGCGATACGTGGACGATCTCTTCGGAATGACGACGTCGATCTGCGACGGTGTGCGAGGGAATAACGCGATAGTTCACCGGAGACGTTTGTTGGAGTACTGTATAAGGGCCAATGTAACGATGGAGGAACTTCTCACACAGGCCAGGAATGCGGACTGGTGTCCACAGGCGAACTTCATCACCGGGGTAAAAAGGAGGGAGGAGTTCGATGGCGTTGATCATACAGGGCTTTGCGTTCTTGTTGGGCATCTTCAGTGTTCAAACGGGCAAGTTGGCGACACTGGGCCATACGAGTGGCAAACTCTTCGCCCAGAGATTCAGACGTAGGGAAGGGAGCAGAGAAAAAAGTAGTGTGAAATACTGTCGATGGTTGGCGGCCATAAACTAAAAAGAAAGGGCTATAACTAGTGGTGCACTGAACAGCGGAATTGTAGGCGTAGGTAACGAAAGGTAAAACGTTGTCCCAGTTCCGGTGATCAGGAGCGATATACGTGGATATCATGTCGGACAACGTGCGATGAAGCCGCTCGATGAGTCCGTTGGTCTGAGGGTGGTAGCTAGAAGAAGTCTTATGGATGGAGTTGACTGCGCGCAGTACTTCCTTAAGGACTTGAGAAACAAATGTCTTTCCACGGTCGCTAATGAGAATACGGGGAGCTCCCTAACGCAAAACTATCGCACGCAGGAAAAAATCGGCTACTTCAGAGGCGGCACCGGAGCGAAGATGGGCGGTTTCAGCGTACCGCGTTAGATGGTCGATGGCAGTGACAACAAAACGGTTGCAGTCTGACGTCAAAGGGAGAGGACCAAACAAGTCAATGGCGACCGTGTCAAAAGGCACAGATGGGCAAGGTAGAGGTTGCAATAGGCCAGCAGGAGGGGATGTTAAACGCTTTCGATGCTGGAAAGACGGACATGATGAAATGTATTTGGCGACGCTGGCAGAAAGCCCAGGCCAGAAGTAGCGGCTCTTGATATGGTCGTAAGTTTAAAGTGGCCTAAATGTTCAGCAGTGGGGTCGTCGTAAAAGATGTGGACAAATCTCTCTTGGACGTGCTGGTTTCATGTCAGGTGAGGTCTTATTGAGAATTTACCCCCAAGTTTCTGCCACGCATCAGTCGGGCAGTAAGTCTTAGCAAGTGACCATCACAAAGTGATGTTGAATCTTGTCTTTGGGTTGCAGTTTCATGGCCCTTTAGACCTGTTCACTTTATTTGCAGCAACTGGGGACACTTTATAAATCGAGAGCTGCCCTCCTGGGCGTTTTGGGCAGGCCAGCTTGCCAGCTACATCAAAATCGGGCAGCCATACCTGGTTCAGCTTCAGTTGTTTATTCAAATGCTTGTCCCTTTCCATAGCTCCTGAAAGTTACCTTAAAAAAAGCCGTGTTTTTGTACCTCATGCTTGTGTCTCATCTGTAAACAATGTGTGAGAAGTCTCTCTGTGTTGTTTTTAAGAGCATTAGTTCTCTGCTCAAGAACAGTGGTGGAGATTAAGCGAATTGACTATAGACGTGTTCTTTTTTTTTTGATGTCATGTTTTTATATTGTCACGGGGGTAGTTCAG
>JAJIZL010034352.1:38720-53080 GCA_023969395.1 Amblyomma maculatum
TGCGTGTGTGTGTGTGTGTGTGTGTGTGTGTGTGTGTGTGGAGTATGTATGAATATGTGATGCTGCCTCTCTGCCGAAATAAGGGATTGCGGGTCCGTGAAGAATCCCAACTTTTTTTTCATAATCCATCTGTTTTTCCTTGCAAATGAGGATTTCATTTCATGCGGTGGGACACAGGAAAGAAAAGCACAGGTATCTCAAGAGGAAATAAAATAAATGGCAATCGCATCGACAAAATAAATTTGATGTACAGGCCCTCAACCAAAATAAAATAAAGTAGTCGATCGCTGGCTGGCTGAAATCCACGATGCCACATAAAGGCAGACCAAGGAAATTCTGGAACCATATAAGCTGGCTAAGTAAAAATAATCAAGGAAAGATGGGAACGGATTCAAAATGACGAGAGAAATTGTTTAAAGGGAGACTACGCTGCGAACTAGATTACATTAGTTATAGCCATGTCATTTAAGAGCGACGATAGCGCAATCTCCGCAAATCATGGAGCAACACAAGATAGCCGAATACAAAACGCAATCAGGGAACTCATATGGAACACATTAAAAGAAGATATCGGTCATGTGATAACAAATTTCCTACAGGAAATATACCGGCATAACAGAGTATAAATTACACGGAAGGGATAAGAAGTACGGACGCTGTCAAGGTATGCAAACGATTAAGATAAAGTTGTCCTCTATCACCGCTGCTGTTCATGCTTTACATGATAAACCTAGAACGGAGGATACAAGAAAGTAACCTAGATTTTAACCTGCCATATAGATTGGGCAGAAAGGTCGTAGAGCAGCGTCTCGCGGGTTTATTGCATGCAGGCGATATTGTGCTGTTAGCAGATTGCCAGGAAGACTTGCAAACTCTAGGTAAGTATTGCGGAGACAAAGGGGATGCTCTAGGCTTCAGTTTCACCGTAGTTAGGTCGGGTCTGATGATTTTCAACAGCTCAACTGATCAGGGTCTTAAAATACAGGACCATGAAATACCCAAAGTGGCAGAATATAAATATCTTGGGGTATGGGTAAAGGAAGGATTGGCATACATTGACTTCGGGCAAAAGACCGAAGAAATGCCGGGATAATGAAGCATAGGGCATTGTGGGTTTACAACAGCTATCAGGTGCCGAGGGGTGTTTGGAAACGAATTATGGTGCCCTGGCTGACTTTCGTAAATGCGGTTTTGTGCCTAAAATCCGAACTTGTCCACATTAAAAATTAATCAGAGAGCTGTCGTGAAATTGGCACTGGGTGCCCACGGCAAAACCACAAATGAGGCGGTACAGGGAGATATGGGCTGGGCATCTTTCGAAGTACGGGAAGCTAGGAGTAAAATATTATATGAAGAACACCTGAGGAAATTGGACAGTAACAGATGGGCAGCTAAAGTATTTAAATATCTGTACTTAAAAAGCGTTGACTCACAATGGAGGAAAAGAACTAGGAAACTAGCTAGTAAGCATGCTAGTCACAAGAACGGAGAAATAAAGAGCATTAAGCAACAGGTGAAAAACACAGAAGGTAAAAATTGGATAAATTCGATGGAGAAGAAACAGAGTGTGGAATTATATCGAAAGTGGATAATGCAGATCAGGAAGGAAGATTTCTTTGATAACTCAAGAGGCAGTGCCCTACTTTTTGAAGCTAGATCAGGGTGCCTTAGAACACGCAGGTACAAAAAGAAATTTAACAGTGGAGATGACGCATGTGCTGTATATGGAAACTCCAGTGAAACAATTGACCATATTATACTCGAATGTAATAGTATTCATCCGGAAGTTGATGCAGACGCAGTAACTGTTCCTGAAGCTCTGGGGTTTAGAGATACCAGTGGCCGGGTGAATAAACCGGCGGTGGAAACTAGCAAAAAACGACTGGAAGATTGGTGGCTTAAAAGCAGAGAAGGGACATAATGTTAGTAATGTAGGAACAAAAATTTCATAAATAGAATGATGGTTTAGTTAACCATTCTAAATCAATAATTAAGATATAGGGAGAAAAATGAGCATGATAGCTACTGCTACCACGCCGTTTCAAAGTGGACGCTCCTATATTCCATCCATCCATACCGTTGAGGGAACGGAATCACGCGCCGCGGTATGGGGTGCAGCGGTGGATGGCTCCCATGTATTTGATGGAACGCGGCACTGTGGTTGCGTCAAAGGTGATTAGAATTGAGTGCGTCTTGACCAGATCTTGATATAGCTCTGTAGGGCTCTCGTCGTCGTAGGCGTTTGTGATGACACCTCTGGTAGCACCCGGTGCCACGTAGGCCACGCATGGGTAGGCTCGCTCTCCAATGGTGAGGGAGGTCTCGACTGTTGGGATTTGTGCCACGGTGAACGTATTGTTGGTCGGGTGAATGCGCGGGCCTCTGGTAGTATGATTTTGAGCTCGGTCTGCCTTCCAGAGTCGAGGTGTTGGAATTTCTCGAAGTTCACCGCGCGGTCGAACGACTACTCGAACAGCGTGCAGCTGTTTGCTGCGCTGCACAGTGATACGGGCCTCCTTGGTCGCAGGCGGGCCCCCGTCTTGCTGCTGCCGGTTGTGGTTGCACCTCCATGGAACGCTTGCCGAGGCGTTCAGGGTATGTGCCTCGCCGGTAGCGTTGCCGGAGTGGTGAGGTAGGCTCGTTGACATGGCTGGTTTTGAGGCGTAGGCTTTGTATATAACGAGTCCAGTCGCCAGACTGGAGCTCCTCTGCGGTTACGGTGCGACCTTCAACCGTTACTTCCATGGTAACGGCCGGTGTCACTGTCGGCAAGGTATCGAAGCTGGGTTAGGCTTAGCTCGGCGGCTGAGTGTTTCAATCCAATAATCACTTCGAAGGCCGAATGTCGCCCAGAATGGGCGGCTTCCTTGTTTCCCTTGAGCGCTTATGTCTCTTTCTGAGCAGATAAGTGGCCGTAGGAGGTAAAAGGTAGGAACAGCACGCACCGTTAGAAGGAACTGTCGGCATCCGCTCACGATGGCCCCCCAGCGGCGAATCCCCTGTGGACAAGGTAGCGTTTCTCCAACATGGGTAGTTCAAAGGCACTGGCTGTAGTCACCTTGCTGCGCACCTCGTTTATAATAATAATTATATATAATATAATAATACTGTATTTCCTTTACTACAAGGAAAGGAAAAGAGCAGCCGCTAAAAAGCTGCTTCGAAGAGCAGCTTGACGGGGCGGCTGCCCCTGCATATGACGGCATTTCACAGCAGAGAAAGTCACGCCCACACAGTGAGTAAACAATCAATGGAGAAATAATTAGACTACAAAAAAGCACTAGGTAAATCAGGAAAAATGAAACAGAAACGCCGCAAGACATAACACCTAACTTAAAAATACGTATTTATAGAAACACTTTGCGGATTAATTTAATGGGAGGAAGAGAGAAATCTTGACCACTATTAGCAAAGTATTGATTTAATATGGTAGGAAGCCTGAAGCGAAGCATCTGCCTGCCATAATTCGTCCGGCACGCTGTAACGTGCCAATGCTTCGGGTTACGGGTGTCGTATGTGTTTATGTTGTCTTGAAGCGCTGCTATGAGTGTTAGTATGTTGTCCTTTTTACTGTTATCTTGTTTATATAATCGCAAAAGCCTGTAGTTATACAAAGATGTTACTTCACTATTTTTAGCTGCCTAAATATTGGTCCTGTATGTTCGAGGTAAGAAGCTTTAGTAATATTTCTTATCGCACGTTATTGAAGGAGTAGTAACTTTGTAAGGTTTTCTGCTGTTGTTGTTGCCCATACTAGCAAGGAATAGTTCAGAATAGACGAAACCAGTGAATTATAAAGCATAACGGTAATAGTAAGTGGAAATACATGGAAATGTCGGCGTAGAGAACCTATTGTGCGTGATAATTTGTTGACTAAATATTCTATGTGAACGTCCCATGTCATGTGCTCTGAGAAGTACGCGCCTAACGTTTTCACAGAGTGAGCAGTTTCTATTTTCCTGCCACTGAGTTCAAGAGAAGGCAGCTCGAATGCTTTATTTCTGGGATGGAAGAGAACGGCTTTTGTTTTACTGACATTGAGTTTTAGACTGTTTTGATACGCCCAGTGTTCAATTTTTTCCAAGGTTATGTTAGCCCGACTTGATAGCTCTATGCCTGAGTGACCAGAGAAAAACAGACTTGTATCATCAGCGTATATAATGTGTTTTGCAGATGAATGTATGGAAACAAGATCATTGATGTAGAGAATAAAAAGAAGGGGGCCTAAAAGACTGCCTTGTGGAACTCCCGAGATGACTGGCTTGACTGTAGAGGAGAAACCGTTTATTTCAACATACTGTGTCCTATTGGCTATGTAGGATATTAAAAAGTAGGCTGCGCCACGTATGCCATACCTGTCTAGTTTATTGAGTAAAGTTTTGTGGTTGATGCTGTCGAAAGCTTTCGAGAAATCTAAAAATATGCCCAAGACGAGTTTCTTTTCTTCAAAATTAGTTAATATATTCTTTTTGAGCGAGAAGGGCAGGCTCAGTAGATCTGTTTTTCCGAAACCCGAATTGAGCGGGGTTTAAAATATTACGATGATTAATAAAGGACAGACGAGCAAGAATTAACTTTTCAAATCCTTTTGAGAAGGTACGCAGGATAGATTTTGGGCGATAGTTGGAAAGGTCGTTATTAAAGTCTTTTTTGTATACTGTGACCCTCGCCGACTGCATGTTACGTGGAAACACGCCTTTTGATAAACATAAGTTGAAAATATGTGTCAGGCAGTTTGATATATCAAGAATAACAAATTGTACTGGCATTATCTGAACACCTGCGCTATCCTCAGATTTGCTATTGTTAAGACTGTTGAAAGCCGCCGCCACCTCTCCCTCTGAAACTGGATTAAAAAATATTGTTGAGTTATTGCGAGAATAGTTGACGGTACCTCTTCGCAAGAAGGTAGTCCACACCGAAGCTGCTATCCCACGTGCCTCATAATCAATACCAAGTACGAGGATGGTGTCGCTGTGCGTAATTGGTAGGGCACCATTAAGGCGCGCTTCTGGCCTGCCAATTAAAAGACTTTTCAAAATTGAAAGTAGTCCCAGACACCTTGCCGTATCTGTCAAAAAGATGAAGGCAGCGCAGCAGGCTTGCTTCATCACGCAGATACAACGTAATATCATCCACTTAAGCAGTCACACGCAGCGTCTGACAGCCTGGCAGAGGGAGGCCACGGATACTTAGAGCCCTGAAATAAGGCTCTAAGCTGAGAGCAAACAAAAGAGGCGAGAGGGGACAACCTTGCCGGACACCGCGGGTCACAGGGAAAGAGGCACTTCCCCATTTATCTATCGCCAGTGTGCTTTGAATGCCATCATACATGGTTTTCCAAGTCTCTGAATACTTCCTCTAAACAAGATGTGAATAGTACTGGGGAGATTGTGTCTCCTTGCCTAACACCATGGGAGCAGTTAGGGATAAGGGTAGATGGAGAATACCTCAGTAATCTGCGATTTGCTGATGACATTGCCTTGCTAAGCAACTCGGGGAATGAAGTGCAAATAATGATTGATGACCTAGACAGAAAAAGTAGAATGGTAGGCTTGAAACTCAATATGCAGAAGACTAAGGTAATGTTCAACAGCCTCGGGAAGGAACAGCAGTTTACATTAGGTAGCGAAATACTGGAAATAGTAGGCGAATATGTCTACTTAGGACAGGTAGTAACCGCAGATCCAGACCATGAAAAGGAAATATCAAGAAGAATAAGATTGGGATGGAGCGCATTTGGCAAGCACTCGCAGATTATGACTAGCAGCTTACCGGTATCGCTCAAGAGGAAAGTGTACAACAGTTGCATCTTGCCTGTACTCACCTATGGGGCTGAAACGTGGAGGCTAACCAAGAGAGTTCTACTTAAGTTGAGGACAACCCAGAGGGCTATGGAACGAAAAATGGTAGGGGTAACATTAAGAGATAGAAAGCGTGCAGAGTGGGTCAGAGAAATAACTCAAGTTAATGACATTCTAGTGGAAATTAAGAAGAAGAAATGGACATGGGCAGGACATGTAGTGCGAAGAGAGGATAACCGATGGTCGCTGAGGGTAACAAACTGGATTCCAAGGGAAGGAAAGCGTAGCAGGGGGAGGCAGAAAGTTAGGTGGGCGGATGAGATTAAGAAGTTCGCAGGGGTCAAGTGGATGCAGCTAGCACAGAAACGGGTTAAGTGGAGAAATATGGGAGAGGCCTTCGCCCTGCAGTGGGTATAATCAGGCTGATGATGATTATGATGATGATACATGGTTTTAGTTAAACATATAGAATTTTGCAGAAACTGAAAAAAAAACTGATTAATTTATAGGAAAGGAAAGGCACGGTAACTGTCTGACTTGTTTCCTGTGGACACCTCAACCGCGTCGTAAGGAAATGGTGGAGGAAGGTGGGAGTGAGAGTGGAAAGAGAGAAAGAGGAGCCGTAGTGGAGGGCTACGAGTAATTTCGACCACCTGTGGATTAAAGTGCGGTGACATCGCACAGCACACGGGCTCCTCTTCGTTTCGCCTCCATCAAAATGCAGCCACCGAGGTCGGGCTCGGACCCGGGTACTCCGGCACAGTAAACGCCTGCAGCCTCCTCAACGCCGCAACTGTTACCACCGCGGAAGAGGTTGCCATCGCGTTAGCTCTGGCCGACCCCTAAACCAAAGTGGTCGTTAGCGATTCCCAACAGGCAATTCGTAACTTCGATGCAGGTCGTATATCCCGACAGGCACACACTATCCTCCGATCTCTCCCCTTACCGTCTACACCTCGTCTTCTCATATGGACCCCAGCTCATGAGGCGCTTAGCGGGAACGCACAGGCGCATGCTCTAGCCCGAGAACTTAGCTACCGGGCGGAGCACCCTCCTCAGCCTGCCGCTTCCTCTGACACTCCCCAAGGCACTCATTCACGCCTTGTTACATACACGGACATCCTCCAGCATTATCGGCTCGAACGGTGTCTGTACCCCTCTGCACACCGGGAACTATCGCGGCGCGAGGGCGTCCATTGACGCAAAATACAAACAGGATCCTTTCCCAACCCATGGCTGTATAGCAAAATTTTCCCAAATCTTATTGCACCTAGCTGCAAACACTGCTCACAACCGGCCACATTCATTCACATGGTGTGGACATGTATACGACACAACGCAGACAATACAGCTACAATGGATGCGTCCCTCCTGCGTACCACCGAGCTCGCCCAACCGCGCCAGCTCATTTTGCGCGCATTGGAGGCCGCAGAGTCCCAAGGGATCCCTGCTGACCTTCTCTAAGCAGTGCAACCAGTCTTTCGGCTTGTTCCCCTTCTTTGGGAATAAATAAAGAGTTTATCATCATCATCATCATCGGGTGTCTTACCACTGCACCACCATGGCGGGACACGCGGAAACTGAAAAGCATCCAAAACGCCGAATATGTAGCCATGTTCTAGCCGGTCAAAAGCTTTTTCTTGATCTAAAGAAACAAGGATGCAACTAGCTAATCTGTGTGTATCAATAATGCCTCGAGTGGCATACGACAACCTATGTATTTCCCTGCCAGGAACTGAGAACGCCTGATACCAAACCACTAAGGGAGGCCATCACACACCTCAAGCGCCGAACCACGATGGTTGCGACAGCTTTAGTCTACGTTTAGTAGAGTGATCGTGTAGTAGTAGAGTTAGTAGTAGAGTTTAGTAGAGTGATAATAATATTGATAACAATAATAATTGGTTCACAGGAAGGGAAAGGCGCAGTACCTGTCACACTTGCTCTGTGGACACCAGAACCGCGCCGTAAGGAAAGGGAGGAGGGTGGGAGTGAAAGTGGAAAGAGAGAAAGAGGAGCCGTAGTGAAGGGGCCTACGGAGTAATTTCGACCACCTGGGGATCTTTAACAGCATCTTCCCTGATGGGGCTGGGACAGGTAGGTCACCGCAGCTTGCGGCGGGGGCTAGCCTGCCACCGAATTTTTATCTGTTGTAGGCCGTCATTGCACCCGCCACCGCTTCGAAGCGGTGGTGGACGACGGCTGCTGTTGCGGCGCGCGTCTTTCTTTCCCTCTTTCATTTCTTTTTTTTTCTCTTCTGTCTGCACGAGGCAGCGGAGGTGGCTCAGCTACAGAGCCAGTAGCAGGCCCGTGCATTTTTTTTCCTTCTTCCTACAGCCACAACAACAACAACGCTGACATCGCACAGCACACGGACGCCGCTTCGTTTCACCTCCATCGAAGCACAGCCGCCGCGGTCGGGATCGAACTCGGGTAATCCGGCACAGTAGTTGGGCGTCTTGCCACTGCACCACCGCGGCGGGGCAGGACGACATAACCCAGGATCACGTTTTGGTATCAAAATTATTCTCCCTATTTTTTGGCAGGTTTCGAAACGGGATAATAATTTTGATCCCTGGACGAGATGACCCAGGATCACATTTTGGGTTCAAATTATTCTCCCTTTCCGAAAGGTGGCCGGAAAATCTAAATGCTCAAAGCACTGTCGAAGGACAGTGGTCAGTGCTGGACCGATAACGTCCCAGAAACCCAAATAAAATTCTACAGGAAGCCCATCAGGCCCAGGCGCTGACCCACGTTCCATTGACAATAAAGCTGTTTTTACCTCTTCAAAGAGGGAAGTGCACAAAGCACATCATGCATCTCCGGACCGACCAGCGGCAACCCAGCTAACATTGGATGCGTCTCTACAGCTCCTACGTCAATCTTAGCATCTGAACACGTCATACTTTGAAGTGTGTCAAGAAACGCATACAATCCCTAGTTTGATGAGACGCAGAGTAGGGCGCTCCACTCAATGTTGGGCTATGGATGTTAAGTTCTCAGCGCAAATCGAAGCACCTCAGGATGTGCAGATGTACTACGTCTTCCACGCCAGGCCGCTGCGAAAGGGACGAGGCTCCAATAAAGCACTGATATCGGAACTCCTCGCAGCAGGCGCGCATCAGAGGGGTATGCCAACCCGCTCTGTGTGCGATGCGAATCTTTGCAGCCATGTCTACCAGCTCCTGAGACACCCGACGACGTAGTGCACGACCAAACTGTGTATGCTCCAAATTGATTGGAGCGTGTCCCATTAATTTTCAGCACTGCAAGAAAGCGAAACGCGTAAAGCTCGCGACAA
The DNA here is from genome assembly GCA_023969395.1 of Amblyomma maculatum. Lineage (NCBI taxonomy): Eukaryota > Metazoa > Arthropoda > Arachnida > Ixodida > Ixodidae > Amblyomma > Amblyomma maculatum. Next base: position 47,829 of record JAJIZL010034352.1, read on the forward strand.
GCTCTCACGCGAACGCGAATCATCAAAACACCACGGACGAAATGAGCCAGCGCTAGGAAAGGAAAGGCTGAGCATGACTGGCCGGTGGTCAGAAATATGAATGGCGTCTGAGGCAAGGTCACAATATCCATAGCAGACACATACGTTGAAAGGGACTGCGGCACATATGCGCGGTCTAGCCTGCTCGTAGATGAACCACGACGCCATGTCCAGCAGAAACGCGACCCGTGCATGAGGTCGTGCACATGAAGAAGCGCAAAATGCTGAACGAGGCGCTGCAGTTCACGTGCGTTCCAAGTCGGTCGCCCTCTACCAGGGCCTTGAACATCTACATGTGAGTCTATTGACAAATAAACTCGCCCACTGTATTACATGGCGGCCGTCTAAAAAGTAAACATCCAACCATTTAAAGAAGTTATTACTAAGGCTGGTGTCCGCCGGAGCATAAATGCATAAGACGCGCAACCTCACAGCCGAAAATAAGCAATCGAACGCTAGCATACGCCCAAACCCGTCATATGTGAAGTGATGATCGCGCAAAAGGGATCTGTTTAGCACCACAATTCCTACGCCACTCGAGCGCGAAGTGGCGAAAGAAAAGAAGCACTCCAAATGAAAATCGCGCTTAAAGGCCAATACATCAGAAACAGTAGAAAAAATTTGTTTCCTGCAACACAAGATATCACAGTTTGTTCTGAAAGCCAAATCTACTATTTCTGTCTGTTTCCGCATATTACGAAGCCCCTGAACGTTTAAAGAAAGAATTTTCAGTCCTAATGCCATATCGGAATTTGGAACGCCACTAAGGCAGATGCGCGCCCTGAGGTGGCGCCACGAAAGTGCTTTGCACTCACATTTGGCGGACCCTCCTGAAGAAGGATGGGACTTCTTGGGAGGGTGTTCCTTCTGGCGACCTTCTTATGCCGCATCCGATACTGAGGTCGGCGACGAAACACAGCGCTTATTCCCTTCTCGCTGGAGCTCGATGTCCATTTCACCGAGCGGTGAAAGCGACGGGGAGCGTCCGACACCAAGGCTTGAAAGAGCTGCTGGAATCGTCCAAATCCTGTTTTTGGCTCACAACCTCAGATGACTCCTTTAAATCCTTTCGTAATGCCGGCAGCTTTTTCACGCGCCCCGTTTGCTTATCCAAGGCTCCACGAATCTTAGAAACGCCAGCAGTGGCCGGCGTCGCCGCCAGCTTCATAATACGACCAGCCTGCGTTCTGAGCGCAGCGCAGGTTTTCGGTGGAGTCAAAGCCTTTGATGCCGACTGTACCACGAATTCCATGCTTGGCATGGACGCCGCGAACTTTAGCCGTGCACGGAGGCTCCGGTGACGATGTGGCAGGAGCTGTCTCGGTAGCAGTGGGCTCACACGACGATCCGGGGGCCACCGCAATGTCAGCCGCAGTCGCGCAAGCAATATCAGGCTGGGATGGACCAGTCGTATGCTTGCCCAACGACACGTCATCACTGCTGGCCGTTCCTTCCGCCAGTGTACCAGTAGTCGAATTCGTCAACGTTTTCGATGTCGTGCCCTCCACAGAGTCTATTTGTACTTCCTCCTTGCCTTTAGCCGACTCAGCTGGCTTGGCAGATAGGGCCGGCACTGTAGGCTTCATGGGTGTAAGCGGAGGAAACGCACTTGCCGCTGCGTCCGAGTAGGAACGGCGCACCGGGTACGTCACTGTCGGGTGGTCATCAGTGCAGCGTCGGCAGGGCAGAGTGCAGCCTTCGCCTTGATGACCATGGATACCACAGCGTCCACAAAAAGGCGCTGAACACAGCGCCCGAGAGGGATCCGAGGAGCCACATCGCCGGCAAACACGCTGCATAGCTTTATAGTCAAAGGTTACGCGAGCGCCTAGCGACGCGTAGATAGTTGGGTACGGTGACGACGCAGACATCTCCATCCGCACATACCGCGTCCCAGTGAGAACACCCTTACAGGAGCTCATCTGGCCCACAGTGACGGACAGGACTTTACCATGCTGGCTCAGGACCTGGACGACGAGCGCTTCGTTTGAAACGTAAGACGGCAGGAAAAGGCAGGCCACGGTGGTAACTTGAGGACCAACAGGGATGATTGGTATACGCTCGCTCCCGATGACGAGGCAGCCGGCGTCAACGATTAGAGACATGGATGCCATGCTCCTCACTGTAACTTGAAAAGACTGGGCGCCCATATGCTGGACGCAGTAAACTTCAGGTAAACCCACTATCGAGGCCGCCGCGTCGCCGAAGGTCTCGGGACTGGTCCCCGCAGGGACGACTATGTCGAAGGCCAGAATATTCGAAGGATTCCACGGCGTTAAAGACGCCATGGTGACAAAATCACGGGACGCCCCTAACGTGAAACACGCAGGGGCGCCCGCCACTATCAACCATCACTCAAATGCGCTATGTCAGACAGCCGGAAATCCGGACTTGCCCAGGGACTGCAGTGATCTCTGAGAGGTAAACTTCATTAGTGACAGTGAACCTTTATGCCTTTCGACACGCTGGCTTAGAGCGTTTCGCACTTCAAACTTCAAGGCTTTTTTGAGTATTCGCGTGTGCAGGACACGACTCGTTTTCAGTTTTGAACCCCGTGAAACACGGTAACTCGAACCACCTTTGCAGACTGAAGTATTCGAAACTATTTTGCCCCAGAGGGAGCGCACCAGAGTTTGCGGAGCCTCTTCCAAGCGCACACCCCTGTGAGAGCCGCGCGCCAGGCCGGGGGACGCTTGTGCACATTTATACCGGTGAGTGTCCGGCGGCGGGTTTCGAACGAACCACCTCCCGCAGCCGAGACGGACGCGTCGGACGCGTCGGTCGGTCGGTCGGTCGGTCGGTCGGTCGGTCGGTCGGTCGGTCGGTGTGGACACCTGAACCGCGCCGTAAGGGAAGGAAGAAAGGTGGGAGGAAGGTGGAAAGAGAGAAAGGGGAGCCGTAGTGGATGTCTACGGAGTAATTTCGACCACCTAGGGGATCTTTAACGTGCGCTGACATCGCACAGCACACGGACGCTACTTCGTTTCGCCTCCATCGAAACGCAGCCGCCGTGGTCGGGTTCGAACCCGGGAACTCCGGCACAGTAAGTCGGGCGTCTTACCACTGCGCCACCCCGGCGGGGCACGCAAACACGCAAATCAATGTTTTTGAGGGAGCGCGCAGCGAGTCTGACAGGGGGGCGTGGTCTTTGCCTGGGCGACAACAACTGCACGGCGCTAGGGGGCTGATCCGCTAGCTGAGGGAAGCGAGGACTCGTCTGGCATGAAGCCAGTGCCACTGCACTCAGAGCGCTAACTGAGGGAAGCGAGGGTATAACCGCTACACCAGTGCCGCTACGCCAAGGTCCGCGATGCCTGACTAGCTGAGCTACTCTAAGCCGCGATCCTTCGGAGCAGTCAGGGCCACAACGCTCACTCTGATAGACCACGGCAAGCTGACGGAAGGGGAGGTGTTTACTCCTACCCTTCCCGGTAGCCCCAGGCCTCGACGAACTCCTTTGGCTCCCGGCTGCCCTTCCCTATCAAACCTGCTTTTTTCTCTGTGCGGGTTTCTTGCTCTTCAAATTCTTAATCCCTCCTCGAGGCCTCATATAACTTAACTGTCCTCCTATATTGCGCTACATTATTTGGTAGCGCAGGCTGAAACCTCTTTACTCTCCGAGGCCCTACTCACCTTGTCATAACTCCCAGCCCTCTTATACCCTCATATTACATAATCGTTGCGCCCAGCAAACTAAGAGGTAATGTAATCATCTAAATTCAACGAATAAGAATGGATGGAGGGATGGAATATAGGAGCGTCCCCTTTGAAACGGGGTGGTAGCAGTAGCTATCATGCTCATTAGATTGGTTAACTAAACCATCATTCTATTTATTAAATTTTGTTCCTACATTACTAACATTATGTCACTTCCCTGCTTTTAAGCCACCAATCTTTCAGTCGTTTTTTGCTAGTTTCCACCGCCGGTTTATTCACCCGGCTACTGGTATCTCTAAACCCCAGAGCCTCAGGAACAGTGATTGCGCCTGCATCAACTTCCGGATGGATACCATTACTATAGTGCCTAGAAGTATATTCTAGGCACTATAACCATTACATTCGAGTATAATATGATCAACTGTTTCACTGGAGTTTCCGCATACAGCACATGCGTCATCTCCATTGTTTAATTTCTTTTTGTAGCTGCGTGTTCTAAGGCACCCTGATCTAGCTTCAAAAAGTAGGGCACTGCATCTTGAGTTATCAAAGAAATCGTCCTTTCTGATCTGCATTTTCCACTTTCGGTATAATTCCACACTCTGTTTCTTTTCCATCGAATTAATCCAATTTTTACCTTCTGTGTTTTTCACCTGTTGCTTAATGCTCTTTATTTCTCCGTCCTTGTTACTAGCATACTTACTTGTTAGTTTCCTAGTTCTTTTCCTCCATTGTGAGTCAACGCTTTTTAGGTACAGGTATTTAAATACTTTCTGTTCTTGGGCTCCAAGATCAAGACCGACTGAAATACAGACCTGCACAGATAGCACTGCTCCAGCGCGCACCTTCTAGTTCATAGCCTTCGCCGCTAGGAAACGGACACTACGGGTAACCTGGCGCTACTGTAAACCTGTTAATAAGAAGGGTCTATTAGTTCTGTCATTTTTCTTCGTCGTTATAGCTTATTTATCTGTCCACGCTGTAATGCACAAGCACCTGTTCTGCGCATGTGCAGCGAGTAACTGCAGTGCCGTCGCACAAAGCGGAATCGCGGTATGTCTTCTAGCGAGAGAAAAACATTATAAAAATAAACACTCTCCGCTAAGATACAAAAAGGCAAAATTTTAGAAGTATAACTTGGGCAAATATCTTTTTTTTTTTTAATTTGGGTACAGTTTGTTTATATCAATTTGTGATTTGATGATGATGAAAATGACAGACGAACAGGTCAACCGAGCGCCCTCAACGACGAGAAAGGTAACGAAAGTTGGCGCACGAGGTCCCATGGGACCCTGTTTTTTGTGCAGGTCTGTATTTCAGTCGGTCTTGTCCAAGATTACCTCGGAAGGAGACTGCAGCCATGAAATTAGGAGACGCGTGCTTCTGGGAAAGAGAGCAATGGTTAGCCTTGACCGCCTAGTAAAGAGCAGAGACATTAGTCTGCCAACCAAGATCCGTATAACTCGTGCTATGGTCTTTCCAGTTGTGATGTATGGATGCGAGAGTTGGACTGTGAAAAAGGCTGACCGCCGAAGAATTGACGCGTTTGAATTGTG
>JAJIZL010034353.1:0-14613 GCA_023969395.1 Amblyomma maculatum
TCTCGTTTGGGAAATATTTGAGTGGGCATGCCTTTTAGCCACCATAGTATCTACCACACTTGCTCTGTGGACACCTGAGCCGCGCCGTAAGGAAAGGAGGGAAGGTGGGAGTGAAGGTAGAAGGAGAGAAAGGGGAGCGGTATTGGAGGGCTACGGATTAATTTCGACCACCTGGGGATCTTTAACGTGCGCTGACAGCGCACAGTACACGGACGCCACTTCATTTCTCATCCATCTAAACGCAGCCGCCGCGGTCGAGTTCGAACTCAGGAACTCCGGCACAGTAGTCGGGCGTCTTACCACTGCACCACCCCGGCGGGGCTGGACACATGAATAATATATTAATAATTGGTCTACAGGAACGGAAAGGCGCTGTACCTATGGCGCACATCCTGAAGCCTCGGGGAAATCTCGTGAAATAGTGTATTCCCACTAAAAACAGTGCGTACTTGCTGAAACAACGCTTTGGGAGTACAGCTGACTCTATCGAAATAAACGTTTCATCAAAGAGACGATTACTTCTTATGTACCATCTGTGTAAGGGGCGTTTTGCGCTATGACATGCAGGCGAAGAACTGTGTTGACTGCTTTCGTTATCAGTACATTACTTTCCTGTATTAGAATTTAGAGTTTACACGCTCTATTCACCATTAGGTTTAGCAGGCGGCAGTTGTGGGAACCCTGTATGTCGAGGCCGGCATAATGTTGGGCGGTTATAAACTATAAAAGCTCACACACAAAAAAAATTTCCGAGGCACCGGTTCATCGGCCGCTGTGAGATGAGTAATTCGATCCCTACCTGCTGCGCGCCGCTCGAGGTTGTGTTGTGATTTCGACCACTTAGGAATGTTTAATGTTGTGGTAGGACGACGGCTGTAGTTGCGGCACGCGTCTTACTCCCCCACTTCTTTTTCCTTCTCTATTTTGTCTGCTGTCCGCAAGATTGTTGCCCCACCGGGGTGGTGCAGTGGTAAGACGCCAGACCACTGTGCTAGAGTACCCGGGTTCGAACCCGACCTCGGCGGCTGCGTTTCGATGGAGGCGAAAGAGGTGTCCTTGTGCTGTGGGATATCAGCGCACGTTAAAGATCCGCAGGTGGTCGAAATTACTTCGTAGACCTCCACTACGGCTCCTTCGCTCTTTCCACCTTCACTCCCACCTTCCTCCCTTCCCTTACGGCACGGATGTGGTGTTCACAAAAATCTAGTGAGACAGTTACCGCTCCTTTCTCTTCCTATAAATCAATCAGTTTTAAATCAATCAGGCAACGGAGGTGGCTCAGCTACAGAGCCAGTAGCAGGCCCGTGCATTTTCTTTTCCTGCGGCCGTCCGCTTCAGACGAACAAGAATTCGTTGCAGTTCCGGTTGGCACGTTTATGGGCAACTACTAGTACCGTCGTTTTTCTCTTTCACTAATCTTGCTTTGACGCCGATGTGCTGCGTGTAAAGAAGCTTCCTTGTTAGAATTCGGTCTGGAATCTGATGCTCCTAGGCCTAATGAGGTCGGCTACGAAGATGCAACCGCTCTGAACGAAGCGAATTGTTTAAAGTCTAGTTTCGGTGGTTACTATATTTTATTACTAATTTTGACTGATATATAGTTACAATTTACGAGAACGTATTAAGCTGGCTGTGAAGCTTGCAACGCACCTGTTAAATATTCAGTCTCACTTCAAAAGGGCATGCAAGCGGGGTTCTTGTAGCACACATCCATCAATCCTCAGAGTAGAAGAGAGCAGACGACAAGCGCTATAATCAAAATATCTAAAGCCAGAGTCGGAGCACAGTGTAGCGGAAAAATAATAATAATGAATTGTGTGTGTACGCACTATTTCGAATTTCTCCGTCATCACACTGTGATTGCTGCTTCCGTCAGCCAGCTGTGATTGTTGAGATCGCTAAACAGGTGCAGAAAACTACCAACAATGTAGTTGGTAGTCTGAACCATGACGGTTGGGCATCACTGATGAATGAAGACCGAAGATAAGTTCCAAATGGAACCAGTGGTTGGAATAGGAAAGCCGTCTTAGTGCAATACAAAGCGCCTGTCGGCCAGACACAGTAACGCCTTCTGCGGTGGTGAAAGTTCCGGCACCGAAAGCGAGTTGTATAGTTGCTCAAAATCCTGTTTTCGATTCGGAAAGACAATCTGAACAGCGCAGAGTCCACAGCAGATACACCCGCTGACCATTCTTCGAGCGGAAGTGGCATATAGTCGGATCACTTCTTATTTGCAGCCAAATTTCCAAACTGTCGGCTTCCAGCGAATTCGCGAGCTCGTACTCCACCCATGTCATCACCGACAGATATCGTGAATCATCCAAGACGCTCTACGGTATAGTTGAAAAATGCCTCAAGAATGTGCAGTTCAGTAGCTCAGCGCTGGAAGGGCACGTTTTCTGTGCTTTGGAAGCAGACGTGTGGAACGTTTAGAAGCAGAAAAACATCTGTATACATCACCTGTAGAAGCAGACGTTCGCTTGCTTCTGGACGTTTCGCACGTCTGCTTCCAAAGCAGAAGGCGTGCCCTTCCAGGTTCGTCTGCTTCTAAACGTTTCGCTTTGCTCGCGGCTTCAAAGTAGATTGTCTCGGCTCCCTGTGGCTCAACCCACGCCTTGTTTCATTTTAGTGAACATTTTTCTTACCAGGCGCCGCTGGCAGGCACCTCGAATATCTAGAGTGGAAAATAGACCTTTGTATTTGGCCTTCCTGGACATAAACGGGGCATACGACAACGTAAGCAGGGAACTACTGTGGAACATATTAAAATAAGAAGGTATCGGTTATGAGATAATAGTGTTCCTACAGGAAATATACCGGGATAACAAAGTAGAAATTACGTGGGAAGGGATAAGAAGTACGGAGGATGTCAAAGTATGCAAATGATTAAGACAAGGCTGTCCTCTATCACCGGTGCCGTTCATGCTTTATATGATAAACCTGGAACGGAGGATACAAGGCAGTAACCTAGGTTTTAACCTGTCATATAGATTAGGTGGAAAGGCGGTAGAGCAGCGCCTCCCCGGTTTGATGTATACAGACGATATTGTGCTGCTAGCCGAGAGTCTGGAAGAATTGCAAACTCTAGTTGAGTATTGCGGAGACGAAGGGGACGCTCTAGGCTTCAGTTTCAGCGCAGTTATGTCGGGTCTGACGATTTTCAACGGCTCAACTGATCAGGGTCTTAAAATACAAGGCCATGAAATACCTAGAGTAGCAGAATATAAATATCTGGGGGTATGGGTAAACGAAGGATTGGCATACATTGGAAAGCATGAGCAATCACGTAAGGCCAAAGGGCGAAGGAATGCCGGGATAATGAAGCACAAGGCATTGTGGGAATACAACAGGTATGAGGTTTTGAGGGGTATTTGGAAAGGAATTATAATGCCCGGACTTACTTTCGGAAGTGCGGTTTTGTGCCTAAAATCAGATGTACAGTCGACATTAGAAATAAATCAGAGATCCATTGAACGATTAGCACTAGGTGCCCACGGCAAAACTACAAATGAGGCGGTACAGGGACATATGGGCTGGGCATCTTTCGAAGTACGGGAAGCTCAGAGTAAAATATTATATGAGGAACGCCTGAGGAAATTGGACAGTAACAGATGGGCAGCTAAAGTATTTAAATACCTGTACTTAAAAAGCGTTGACTCGCAATGGAGGAAAAGAACTAGGAAACTAACTAGTAAGTATGGTATAGTCACAAGGACGGAGAAATAAAGAGCATTAAGCAACAGGTGAAAAATACAGAAGGTAATAATTGGATAAATTCGATGGAAAAGAAAAGGAGTGTGGAATTATACCGAAAGTGCAAAATGCAGATCAGGAAGGAAGATTTCTTTGATACCTCAAGAGGCAGTGCCCTACTTTTTGAAGCTAGATCAGGGTGCCTTAGAACACGCAGCTACAAAAAGAAATTTAGCAATGGAGATGACGCATGTGCTGTATGTGGTAACTCCAGTGAAACAATTGACCATATTATACTCGAATGTAATGGTATCCGTCCGGAAGTTGATGCAGGCGCAATCACTGTTCCTGAAGCTCTGGGGTTTAGAGATACCGGTGGCCGGGTGAATAAACCGGCGGTGGAAACTAGCAAAAAACGACTGGAAGATTGGTGGCTTAAAAGCAGGGAAGTGACGTAATGTTAGTAATGTAGAAACAAACATTAAATAAATAGAATGATGGTATTGTTAACCAATCTAAAGCAATAATTAAGACATAGGGAGAAAAAGGAGCATGATGGCTACGGCTAGCACCCCGTTTCAAAGGGGACGCTCCTATATTCCATCCATTCATCCATCCATCGATCCGTCCGTCCGTCCGTCCGTCCGTCCGTCCGTCCGTCCGTCCGTCCATCCATCCATCCCAATATATCCTCAGTCGCTGATACCTCACGTTTGTGTACCGTTTGCTAAACGCTATACTGAAACTAGATCTGATGGTGAGTTTTTTACGGTACGCTAACTTTATTTCCGTTAGCACCGCTACGTACGCTAACGCTAAACTAATTATTGAAGCGTTCCGCAAAGCGTGTCAGCACAGTGGCACATCGTTTCATGTAATTCCTCCGTGCTCTAGCCATCGACGCCAGAGAATCGATGCATTTCCAATCTCCGCGGAGCGCACAGTATACGTGCCATTGACAATTTTCATATAGCCTCGTCAGTTTTTGTTGTACGATTTCCTTCCTCGCATCAACTGCCTTCTATAGGCACGGAACGCCTACCAATAAGGACGAGTAAATAATACGTTCAACACAGATCGACGTCTCGCCTCACATACATAAGGCGATCAGTGCACGAGAACGTTCGGGGGTGCTTGATCCTGGCGATACGGGGTTGGGACTGGTAGGCAGGTACACCACCTACAGTAGGTAGGTCACTGCGGCTTGCAGGGGGCCTAGTCTGCCACCATATCTTTATCCGCTGTTGTAGGGCGTCATTGCAACCCCTGCCGTTTCGGTGGTGGACGGCGGCTGTTGCCGACGCGCGTCTTTCTCCCCTTTTTCTTTTTCTTCTTTTTTTAAAATCTTTTTTGGTTCACAGGAAGGGAAAGGCGCAGTATCGGATTTAATCGTAGAAAACTGTCAGCAGCTCCTTCTCATGCAAAGCTAGCAGGCGAATACCCTCATAAGGCCCATCATTGAGTACGGTAGCATTATTTGGAGCCCTCATCAATCATACCTCAGCCGAAAATGAGAAAAGATTCAAAATAAGGCCCTTCTTTTATTTTCTCCAGTTACTCACGCCATGATAGTGCATCATCCATGCGATATAAAGCGGGTATTCCTACCCTTTCTTGTCGGCGACGCGTAGCTTCCATGAAATTTCTCTACCTTAATTCTTTATAACGGTGGAATCAAAATTGATACAGTTCAGTACATCAAGGCATCATATCATCGTTCGAAGAGGTTAAATCATCGGAAGTACATCAAACCCATCCCAGCTCGATGCGACGCATACAAATTTTCATTTTTTTCCTTCAGCTACTGAAGAATGGAATAGGCTGCCACATGAATTTATGGGCGACATCTGCCTTGTTATTTTTCTTAAAAACGTCGAGTCATATTTTGAGAAGCAAATGGTGTAAACAAAAAATCATTCCTAAAATGTATTTCGTTTTCACTGCGAGTGTTTAGTTTAGGATTTTATCTTATTAGTACCTATTGTCTAACGTATTCTTTTATTGTTACACTTCGCGGTTGTTTTCAGTGCCTCATATGCGACAAATTGAATGTCCGTTATAGTGTTCCAGTGCGTATGTTTTCCATTTTTTGTGTGTTTCTGATGTTTTCCATTTTGTATAACAGTCCCATTCGTTCACCCACTCATGTAAGAAAGGCTTACAGTATGTTTAAATAAAAAAAAAAGTATCTGTCACACTTGCTTCTGTGGACACCTGACCCGCGCCATAGCGGGAGGGAGGAGGATGGGAGTGATGGAAGTGGAAAGAGAGAAAGAGGAGCCGTAGTGGAGGGCTACGAAGTAATTTCGACCACCTGGGGATCTTTAACCTGCGCTGACATCGCACAGCGCACGGACGCCTCTTCGTTTCGCCTCCATCGAAACGCAGCCGCCGAGGTAGAAACCGGGTACTCCGGCACAGTAGTCGGGCGCGTCTTACCACTGCACGCTATAATTCTCTTCTGTCCTCACGAGGGAGAGGAGATGGCTTAGCTACAGAGCCAGTAGCTGGCCCGTGCATTTTCTTTTCATTCTTCCTTCATTCGCAATAACATATGATCAACTCAGCTGTGTCAACTTGATCCTCGTGCTTTTTAAGCTCGTTCTGCTAAGAACGTCTCTGTTTCCAGAAGTATATGGAGGAATGTCGAGGTCAGCGCCACACGCCATGCTGGCAGGTCGGCCGGCCTATACATGAAACGATGTGCCACTGTGCTGACAGGCATTGCAGAGCACTGCAAAATCGGTTTTCCGGTGTTTTGCGGTGCTACGAGCACTGGGCTAGCTGGTTTGTTTTCAGAGCGCGAGCGAAAGACGCCTGCTACTAAACCTCCGTATTTTTTGTTTCTTATTTTTTTTATTTTCTTTTTTTTTTCCCGAGGAGTTTGCCACCTTTTGTGCTCGTTGCTATGGCTCGTTGAATGGTTTCGCCACCCGGTGCCGCATTGATTGCTGGTCTTTGGAATTAGACATCATGGCATCCAAACCCGCTTGCCTACCTTCCTAGTACGGAAGGATGGGCGCGGTCACTCTGCCATTTATAATAAGAATAAACATGGTAGAAAAACGTAGGAATTCTTCCACCCCTGTCTGAGGTAGCAGGCTAAGTACTGCAGGATTCGAGTTCTGACCCGTTGCGCTCAGGTTCCCTATTCTAGCGACGCTCACAAGAGCACCCATTATACACGGAAAAAGAATCAGTAATTTGAAATGCGTCCCTTTGAAGGAAAATTGTCTTCAAGTATTATAAGGCTTCAGTATAGTCCCCAGTTGAATGGTTAATCGAAGTTTTTAATATCGGTAACATAAACGCTTGAACTTTTTTTCAAGCTGGCCAGAATCCTGTTTTTCTTGGGTCTAAGGTCGCTGCCCAACCGTACCGTAATGGAAGAGGGGAGTGAAATCTTAGTTCCCAGCCCTCCACTACGAAAGATTTGGCGGACATTACCTTGCGCTGAGGCCCTGTCACGTTAATTCCGGCCGTAGTTTTTGTGATATCATTTCTGCTGGCATTGCTTGCAGGCGTGCTGTTTTGGTCTTTATTTTCTTGACACTGGTGCTCACAAATTTGCTATAAATGTGATGTTGTGCTCTGTTTCAAACTATGGCAACTCAACTAGAACGTGATACAAGGTGTTCGAGTGCCGTCGAGTTGTGAACGGCGAATTAACAGTCGGCCGTTGCGATCAGCTGGCTGACCGTCCATGGCGAGCCGCACGGGAAACTCGAGACTTTATGTCGAGTATTTTGTCAATGAGTATTTAATAGCGCTATAAAAGCTAGGAACGTCTGTAAAGTAGGTTGTTTGCTCCCGTTCAGAAGCACTAAGTTCTCGCTTGGGCAAGATCGGCTAATATGCTACAACTGCATGTTTTCGCATGATGACGGTAGCAGCGCGCTATCATTCCGCGACTTCAAATGGCTTGCAAATTGTGTTGTTTGGCTTCAGTCAGTACCGCGTAATATTATGTTATATGTACTGAACAATATTTTCCTCAGGCATTTCTACTACACGCTAGTTTCTAGAATGAATTGCCAATCAGCTGTCGAGTGTTGGTCTCGTTGCTTACTAGGCCAGCGTTTCAACGTGAGCAGATGTAAGTGCTGATATAACTGCCAATAACAAAACGTGCTTTTTCCAGCGAAGTAGTCAGCACGAGCACGCAGAAATTGCGGAGAAATGCGAGCAAAATGTTAAAATAAAATTTGCTGTTTCTGCAGACCTACTACATAGTGCAGTGGTATTTATTCTTGTCCTGTGTAGAAACAGAGAGTTAATGACGGTTATAGAGATAACAGCATTTTTTCTATACCCTGAGTCGGAGTCATATGAGAATATTCACTTCAGGACAATACTAACATTGTACGGCTATTTTTCATATTTCATTGTACGGCACGCAGGAAAGCTGATAGCTGAGATAAATGATGTATAACCAGATTGTTGCTGTGTAGCAAAGCAGTTTTATAATGGCTCAGGTGGTGTTAAACATGCATGTGAAAATTAAATGAATGTATACATCTATATAGGTTACTTATTGTGATGCAATGCAAGGCAGCACACAGTGGACTGAATATTTTTAAGATGGAGCACACATGAACTTTTTGTGTAATTTTAATTCATGAGGTCTCCTATGTTGTCTTCAGAAGGAAAACAAGGTGCTGGTGGCCCCTGGCTATCTCAAAAAGTGCAAATTCTGCAATGTAGGCAGAGACTGGCCTAGTTAGCAGCTGTTACGTCCGCAAGGATCGGAAGTGTGAAGGTGTAGTAAATCCTGAAATCAACTTGCTTCTTTGTGTGATGAAAAAGCCGAAGCAAGGTTTCTGTGCTCTGCACTATGCATATTCTTATAGCTTCCTATTACTCAGCAACAGGTTTATTGAAGCCCATTTCTGCTGGCTGTGCTAGGCAATTTGTCACACTTTACTATTGCCCACTTGCAGCCTTGCTTTGAGGTCATTAATCACATGGTATAAGATATGTGCTGCAAACGTTTTGCTAGAGAATTGTACTCACTGTATGAGAAAGGTTTCCCATTTACACCCAAGAAACTTTCATCTTTCATGGTTGTATATGAAGACTTGTTACTTTCACTGTCTGGTATTTTCTTTTTTGCCCTTGTGTCTGAGTGTTCCTCTTTGTGCCCGTAGCAAAGCTGTGCGGTAAGCATCGAGACCTAGTTTTCATTTTGAAGAACCACGAGACAGGCTCACTTTATGCCTGGCTTTTTGTACTTGACTTCTTTACCTTGAACTCACTGCATATAGTGCAGAAGTTATACATTTCCATATTTCAGTATGTATGCATTAACAGCCTGTGTGCCTACTGGAAACATCTAAATGTACATAATCTAGTTTTTCTGTTCAAACGACCCTGTGCACAAAGTTCACAACAGCAAAATAGTAACAGGGTCTTCCCAACTTTGGTTGGAAGCAACAAGGGCTTTATGAGATGCCATTAAAACAAATCTTTTGTTTCAGTTCTTCCCTATTTTGACTGACACAATGCAGCAATCAGTATTGGAAATTTAAGCATGAAATTTTCAAAAATGGAGAGCTTTCAAAGTTGTATGAAAATGGCCTAAAATAGCCCACACACTATGTTATGCTTAGTTAATGTTGTCTGTCTGTGAGTGGGGTTTTCTCGCATGCACTGTAGTCTCGGCAAGTGGATATGTCTTTCTTGAGGCCGGAATAGCTACGTCACTATCCCACCTAGCACCTCGACACGCATTAGAATAAGTTTTGGTCGTGTAGTCTTGGCTGCGTACGTTGGATTATAATGCATGTGCATGCAGTATGAATACAGAAATGCTGTAAATGCAACTCGTACGTCACACAGTTGCATTTTTGCAATACAGCTCAAGTAAGGATCAAGTGCTCGAGAAAGATATTTATTTCTTTCGTGATCCTCCTAATGTTACCATTGATTGACAGTGTATTGTTAACCATGATACAGTTCTTAGGCATTCTACCTACTACAGTATTTTCTAAAAAAAAACTAGTACAATGTGAGCAAAATCAATTGAAGTGTCAAGAGCATAAGCTTAAAATAGCGAAGATTGTGAATGATGTAACTTCGGCACGAACACACAATACACAAGAATTGATATCCTCGGTGCCCGTTCGTCGAATGCTGTTGACTCCAACTGAAACCCAAAATCTGTCGAATCTAACTTGTGCTCGAGCGGCGTAGTCAATGGAGCCTATTGAACACATCTCCGCTCTGTTCCGCTACAAATTTCGTGGTCGCTTTGCATAGGGTTTGGGAGGAGGGGGTAAAGAGGAGACTCCCTGCGGTTCACTTTTTAAGTGAAAGCTTCACTATAGGTAAAGTGGAGTCTTTGCGCAAGCCTCAGTTTGACATTCATTTCACCTTTAACAAGCAGGAGGACAAACTGTATCTATGCAGTTCAGGTGTCCACAGAAAAATGTCACAAATACTGTCCCTTTCCATTTAAACCAACACACAATGTTAGCATAGGCTAGCCACCAATTCAGGGAGTTACAGGGAAAGAGTTACATATTGTGCTCAAAACATCCGACCGCTTGAAGAGTAACCTTGTGAAAAAAATTGCCTGTGATTTAGATTCAGTTAAACCTAGTGAGAAGCGACAGCCGCTATAGCTGAAGCATGTGGACGCAGAAGCGGCGGTGGTGCCAGCGGCCATCATCGCGGCGGCGTTTTACAAGATGCTCTTTTGGCTTTAGACCATTAATTTCTTCTCCTCCACAAGCTTTCAGCTCATAGCGAAATGTTCTCCGGATCGTCAGATGCGGCGACCGATGATCGTAACGAGCACAGCTGCTTAGTTCCTCTTCCTGTGAGTTTGTGGCATGGCTGCGACAGAAACTCGCCTCGTGTATCGCTACGCAGCTGCTCACGCGTTAAGCTATATACTTCCCAGGTCGGTTAACGTTTGAACTTTGGTGGGAACATAGCTGCTTAAGTTCCAACTTGACGTTTAAGCTGTTTGAAGGTCATCGGAAACACACATTGACCTTGGCTTTACCTCACGAAATGAAGCTATCGCTTCAAAACGTGCAGCCGCTTGACCTTCAATAAATATGGTGCGACCTTCATCTTATTAAATTTAGGTGCCCACCCAAAAGTATACTGCAGTTCCTTTCTCCAAAATCTAGCTTATAAAAAATATATATGTGCCCCGTCGCAATGGCACGGTGGTTAAGATGCCTGGCTACTGTTCCGGAGTAAACGTGATTGCTGGCGGCAGCGTTTCTATTGAGGCGCATTTACGTAGAGGCATACGTGTGCTGTGCAATGTCAGTTGCATATTTAATATATCCTGGTGGTCGAAGTTACTTTATGGCCCTTCATTATGCACCTCTTCCTCTTTTCACGTTCACTACCACCCGACCACCTGACAGAGAGTAGAACATTTTATTTAATCTTGGTTTCTTGACTTAAAATGATTTATGAAGAATGGCAGGCTTCATGCATCTTTATACAAGCCCATCAGTTTATTGCCAACCTCTTCTGCATTTCATATATCGTCAGATAATTAGCTCAATTTCTTCAAACCTTCTGCTGTTGGCTTTGTTAGGCCCAGCAAAGATTCGCTTGATCGAAGTTATTACACTGTAGTTCGTCCCCTTGACATTTCTTTGTGCTTGGATATTCACGACCGTTGCATGGGTACTGCTGATGGAGATTGGTGTTTATTTGTAAAACAATACTTTGGTGATAGTGCAGTAAACTTTTCCCAGTTATTATGTATGTTATTGTTGTGCAGTAGTGATTCTGCAGATCTTCACTCACATACAGATGCATGCCTCCAGTACCTGCCCAACAAGGGTGTCTTTCTAATAATACAACTGAGTGCAATGGGATATGGGGATTCTCCTTATCTTCTTTGATGAGGCGACAGAGTGCCTGAGGAAGCAGTTGAAACATCACTCTGGCATAGTACAAAGCGTGGGAACCAGAATCTCCCGTCCTCTCCTGATCCGAGCCCCCAATCGCCTTCGGCATAGCGGCTTTGTAGCTCTTTCTTTATTGTTCTTGGCAGAATATAATCATAAATGACACGTGGAAGCACATCAAAGGAAGGAAGCAGTGGACGTGGGATTCGCATGTGTAGAGGTTATCTAATAAGCTCTCATCAGTGACGGGGACAATTTCTCGTTGCCATACTTTTCTTCTTTCTAAAATAAAACTTCAGATATAAAACGCATTATTCATCTCGCATATGAATTATTGTTCTTTACTTTGGCTCACAACTGCTAAAAAAAACAAAGAAAAAATTTATCTCCTTCAAATGTAAGCCATTCTTCATATAGCAAATGTTGGTTACATAGCCCATACTGGAAGTATAATGTAGTCAAATATGTATGAATTTCGAGGTTTTTTGTGATATTATTTTCCTTCCATCTTGAGAACTACGATAAAGATTCCACCCTGCTGAAAGAAACTAGAGATCTAGTGAACACACGTAACACAGACATTTTTTCACATGGGCTATAGGCTCCAGACATTAGAATATACTCTTCCCACAATTTGAAGTAAATTCAAAGACATAAATCAGTCCACTAAAGCTGCACTGGTTCAGTGTTTTGTAATTATGTAACCCGATGGTATTTTCCGAAGTTATAAAGTTCTCTCTTATTTGCATTCATGGCCTCTGTTATAATTTTGCACTTAAAGCGTTGTTAAAGTATGCACTACCTGCATTCATTTTTTTTTTCCAGTCATTCTAAGAATATATCCTGCTAGTTTGTTTTGCTTGCTAACTGATATTTATATGCTGTTGTGATAGACCTATGTTTGCATTGCATTACTTACATTAGTGGTCTGGTTTCCTGCGTTTAAGACATGAAAAAAAAATGTATATTTGCTTCTTGACATGTATGTATATTATTTTATTGCATACTGGCCTGCCTTGTAATGACTGCCTGGGCCTCATCAAGCTGGTTACTTTTAGCATAGGCAGCCTACCATAACATTCTGGGAAATAGAATTAAATTGAATTTGACTAGCAACGCGTGTGTCAATGGGGCGACGGGCGGCAGGAGGCAAGTGGGAAGACAGCCTCTCGATGGGAGAGGGTTCTATACTTTACCGGAGATAGTGCTGCTGTATTTGTTTTTGATGTAGATCATATAGTGGGGCCCCGGGTAGGCCCAGAATAGCAATACGAAATGACTTGTACGCCCGGCCACTGAAAATTACTGCCCGTATTTTTTTGTTAATTTAGAGATTGAAGAAAGGGTAGTCCAGTCCATTCTGAGCTTGAACTCCATGCTTAGTCATGGTTAGGTTGTAACCATTTAGGTGCTTATGCCCTAACCAGTTAAGTAGTGGGAAGAAGTTATATTTATCAATTTATTTTTGGTCCTTCCAGTTTTACTCTGAATACTATATATTATGCTCTAAATATGCTCTAGTAGTATTCTTCCTGGTCTTCCGTGTCTAACTGCACGACTGATATGTATTCTAATGTTTGTTGAAGAGAAAATAGCATCTTTGACGCTGAATGGCACTGTGCTCCTTGCTTAAAGTGAGGGTAGAGCCACTTTATGTGTTTGTCATAGCTATTCAAAGATTTGGACACAGAAGAACAGAGCAATGCTGTCATGGAGAAAACTAGTTTATCATTCCCTGGTTTGTAATAAAAATAATTCTTGTATAATGTCTCCTTACAAAAATTTTATGTGTGTGTCTGATGAGAGTATGTTGCTCTTTCACAATGGAGACACCAGAGTATCTTCCAAGTTTCAAATGCATTTTCTCTTGAGCTCTTACTGTGTCTAAAACAAATTGGCCACCGTGTTTCTGGTTGGCACTTAATGTGTGCCTTTCTTGTGAGTTCTTCATGAGTATTGACCATTGAGTGTCTGGTGGCTTTCACTTTAGTTTTTGATGTGATCTTGGTTGCCGACACTACATGCAACTCAGTTAGTGCCGGTATATTTAGTTACAGAAACCAGAAACAGAAATTGCATTTTTTGAAAATGGTCTTTTTTTATTCATAATGTGCAGCACAGCTTGGATGCCATTCGCATGCCTGTTTTCTATGCTATGCAAGGAAATAAACTTACTTTATTTCCCTGCACAGCATAGAAGACGGGCCATTTTTGAGGTGAAGCGGCATTGTCATGAAGTAGTCGCACGTGTACCCTAACAAATACAAAATGAAATCGCTTTGTATTACTGTTCACACTACTTAAAATATTTCAAGCTTCATTTCCAACTCATGGATAAGCTACTTCAGCACATGCCGTTGAAGCATTCATATGTGGAACCAAGTTTTGTGGAACAAGACTCATGAGATAATTTCAAACACAAGAGGCATGACCCACTGTGTTTTTCTGGCACCTGTACATTTCAAACCCTTATAGTTAGCAGTTGGTGGAAGAAACATGCTGCACCGTTCACAGAGAAAACACAAAACCATAACTTTCAGATACATCATACATGGTACAAGGTTTGGTTTTGCTATTCACAACAATGCAAACAAGTTTTCTTCAGAATGATTTTTTTCACTGACTACACCATTAGTAAAACAAAGATTTCAAAGAAGAAATAAAGCAACCAAACCAAGGCAGCTATCCATTCATACCACCATTTTTAGCTATGCTTAGGATGTGTACTTAATCATGCATCCCTGAACATGTCATAGAATGCGGTGATGGCTTGCAGAAGGGCACTGCAGTGTGCTTGCTGGTAGTTTATTTAGTGTGTTCCTCGTTTGTGCTGTGGGGTGTAGGTGAGCAGCAGGTAGGCTCCTGGCATCGGCCAGTCTGAAGGGCTCAGGTAACTGGGTATATAAAGAGAGAAAAACCGACAAGTGAGACCGAGCACACAACTCCTTTCCTGGTAATGAAAAGAGACACAGCTATATATTCAGTAGCTACAATCATAAGGATTCTGGGCAAACAGCTTTAAGACGAGTGCTCAAAGCAT
>JAJIZL010034359.1:11648-53248 GCA_023969395.1 Amblyomma maculatum
ACACACACACGCACGCACGCACGCACGCACGCACGCGCGGAATACAATATCACCATAACTAACATTAATGCATGCCGTAAACCTCGACTGAAAACATTTCAGGCGGTGCTCTCTGATTCCTGGAATTAAGCAGTAAAAAGACACGTTGTTGCATTTCTCGTTAAATTTGTGACGTTTTGGATGTACTTACACCATTCTTTTTTAGAGATGAGAGCAGAGAGCGATCATGACGGCGCAGAACAGTCTCAGTACATTTAGAAATTGTGGTGGATTTATGCCCTTCGTCTAGATAGTTCGTTATCGGTTTTGAACTGTGAGCGGCTGATACCGAGGGGGATTGTAATCTCGATACCCATCGAATATGTCTGCTTGTGTTATCACTGCCAATCCTCGGAGACTGAGTTTTTTGGCAGCCTTTCAATGCGGTTGCATTAGGTTTGCCGTCATGGCGAAGTCTGTCCTGCGTCTGTGCGATGAACTTACCTGGAGGGATATTCTTCCTCTCTCCACCTGCTACTGTTGCCAGAGGGGGAGAAGGCAATCTTCTTTTATTTCTTGTGAAGAGGCCTGGAATATCGCACTAAACAAAATGAGAGAAAGTTGTGATGGGCAATATAAATCGCGTAAGCATAAAGTTCAAAATAGAATTGAAGCGCAATACGTTCTTGTCGCTCCACATGGTAGTTATAGTTGTTTACTCGAAAATGCGGAAAAGATTTTTTATTTTGACATCAGCACATATAAGCTACAATTCAATACGAGCTCGAACACGGTGTAAAGCCCGCTCTGAACACCCGCTGAATGCATTCCGCGCACTCCTTCTAGGATTCCTTCCTGCCCAGCTGCCAGTATCCTGTCTGAAAGAAACCCCTGACTTCGACGCACTTGGTGCTACCCTCGTCGCAATCGACCGGAAACCCATTGCGGAGAAAAAGGACTGTCTTGGTGAGTTGGCTTCTACGTCTCTCAGCTTGGGATGCCGGATGGAGAGGCCGGCACTGCTGCAATGAAACATCGGGGATTTTCTTGTTATCATGTTGAGAAGATGAGCCTGGCACGACAAATGGATTTCAAATGGCCGGTTGAAATCATTTTAAAATTACAGAAAACGATAATGCCAACCTTATTACCGTGACCAATATCATGCGTTGAAGGCGTAGCGTGACTTTCGATGCGACATGCATGGACAGTATGTTGGTGAGGGTGTGGTTTGTGCGTTCATTAAGACCGTTGGTATATTGGTGGGAAGTCGTGGAGTAGCATTAGTTGGAGCCGCACAGCCGAAGTAATTCTTCTTGTACAGGAGTCCAGCTTGCATGATGAACCGTGTAGAACGTGCTCCTGTGTTGGCGGCGGGAACAAAACGTTGCAACATGAGATCATTTTTTTTTGCTTCTACGGAAGTTATATGTGTTTGAAAATGGAGTGGAAAGTATTCCTCGAAATGTTCCTCTCCGGTAGCTGTTGGCAACTAACGGCGCGACAAGCAGTCAGTATCACTGTGGTGACGACAACTTTTGCAGGTGACAGGCGTAAGGTCTAACGCACCAGACGACCAGATGGATCGCGTAGGCCTATGAGCCAGCATACGTTACATTGGGCAAGCACAAGCTGATTGGTTCCGACGCGTCAGGTCTATGTGCTGCCATCCGGTATGTAGCGCCATCTATCGGCGTCAATGGAATTCTTAGCATGCGCAGTGGAACTCGCGGTGGTGGATCACGGTAAACTAAAACTCTAATATTAGAGAGTTTTAGCTCACCGTGATCCGCGATCCGCTACCGTGATCCGCCACCGCGCGCTCCAGACCTGTCGCGTCGGGACTAATCAGCTTGAGCGTTCACGCGCTGTAGAGAGTCACGGTGGCGGATCGCGGATCACGGTAAGCTAAATCTCTCTATTATGCGATAGCGTTAAAGGTCCGGTAGCCCAGAAAATCTGGCATCGGTGCGGAGAGCGAAGAAATTCTTTGGCAGGGGGAAGCTACCAGCTGGCGTGGACGGGTACTGATACGCAAGAGATCTGAGTTTCGAGTCTACTTGGCACTCAAACTCTTGGTTTCCTAGGACGGCATTTAACTAGAGACGAATATGTGACTATCTATTCGTCACTCGGCTTACACCATGCTGGCCCAAGTAGTCGATCCCTCATAAAACTATAAAAATCCCGCATCATAACCGGCCAGGTTCGTTAAGAAATTGAGGATTAGTAATGTATACCTCCCCAATACAACTTTCAAGATACGTCTTGCAAATACGCAGTGAATGTCTTTGTAGATGTTTCGTAGCAGTGCCTGGCATTTCTTCTGACTGATGATGATCTTTTATATATTTTCCTCTCTTCCTTATAATACAACTTTGAGGATACGTCTTGCAAATACGCAGTGAATGCCTTTGTAAATTTTTCGTAGCAGTACCTGGCATTTCTTCTGACTGATGATCTTTTACCTATTTTCCTCTCTTCCTTAACCAGCTGACCAAGCCGGAGGCTGCGCATCAAGCTCCCCTATTGGATCACACACAGGGTAGTCTTCGAGTGCTCGTCTGCGCGGAACGATGGCCCACTGAGGTGCTGGGTCGGCTGATTCAGTAGTATTCAGTAGTGAACTTTATCGTAGGCTAATAACTGAAATATATGTATAGAAATTATTGCAAAAAGGCGAATAAACATCGCGCTTCTGGTTTGGTTTGGTTTGTGGGGTTTAACGTCCCAAAGCGACTCAGGTTATGGGAAACGGGGTAGTGGAGGGCTCCGCAAATTCAGACAACCTGGGGTTCTTTAGCTTGCACTGACATCGCACAGCACAGGGGCGCCTAGCTTTTCGCCTCTACAAAAAAGCGGCCGCCGAGGCTGGGGGGATTCGATCCTGCATCCTTGGGAACAGTAGTTGAGCGTCCTAGCCACAGCGCCACCCCGGCCGGAGGTTCACGTCACGCTTCTAAGGTGACTGGTTTATGATTAGCTGTATGACGAATGTCGCTATGGGATATCTTGTGCTCCCTGATATTTTTTTTTCTTTTTTTTAGTCGATATTTATTGCCTCAGGGCATCAGTAGGTTATGAGATGAAGGATGAATAAATGATTAAATGTTACAGATCGGGCATCCTGGACGAGGATATAAGTGTTGGAAGTATGACCACGTCCTAGTTACAGCTAGTTTAAGGGCAACACCGACCCGGATCCTCCTAAGCGCAACCTCCTCTGCACGGGTGAGACCGTGGGGAAGGGATATCGCACACGGAGGGATAAGTGCACGTGTGCGGCGCCGGAGGTGCTCCTTTCTTGACAAAAGGAGGGTAGCGTCGTCGACTTCGAGAAGCCGTGGGATTGATACGTTTTGGTTCACGAGGCGGGTTGCAAAATCAGCTTGACTTTGGGAAGGCAGCAGATCCCGTGGGACCCACTCAATGCGTATTGATTGTGGGATGCGCGCTGCAAGCCGGTGGATGTCCTGGCAAATTTTAGGGCAGCGGCTGACACGTCGGAGCAGACGTACTGCTTGAAGTGCGTCAGTGCGGATGACAATGTGGGCTGTAGGGAGCATGGTTATAGAAGTCACGGAGCAGAGTGCCTCCTGAACTGCCACAAGCTCAGCGCAGAAAGATGTAAGTGGTTCCGAAAGCTGAAACGTAGTTGTCTGATTCAGGCTAGGTCTCCGTGGACAGTGGATTGCCGTTTTGGCTTCACAGCCTTGCAGGCTACCATCTACGTAAACTACTATGGAATCTTGAGGCAGGTTAGTATCTTGCTCTTCAAATCTCTGGCGTAGCAACGATGCAGAGTTGGCAGACGTCGGTCTGCGGATGTCAGTTGGCTTGTTGTCTCCTAACTGTATAAATTTCCAGGGAGGGAGAACTGGCGCAGGTGGCTGAAGAATAATGTGTGACGTTGCATACGCCCTCAGTGCTTGCGTGGAATGTGACAAAGTGGCCTTGAGTCTGCGAGCATCTCGGCGCTGCTGCACCAGTTCATCGATGGTGTTGAGCTGCGCATTCTCCTGTAACGCTACGACCGGTGTAATTCGTGGAAGGCATGTTATGGTCCTCATAGCTTCTCGATTTACGGCTTCAAGGCGATCCCATTGTGCCCTTGTAAGGTGCTGGAACTGAGCCTGATAAACAATACGGGGCTGCAGAACCGCCCTCACTAACTGGCGTGCAACAGACGAGCCAGCGCCACCCGTTTTAGGGGCAATTCTTCTTATTAAACTTATAGTTTGAAGTGCTTGCTTTTTTGCCTGAGAGAGCCAAGCAGTCGCTGATCCTGATTGGTGAATTGTTAAGCCCAGAATTTTCAGGCTCGAACTTTCTTGTATTGAGGTGCCTGATAGAGAGAGACGAATTGGATTTGAGGCAAGTTTACGGCGTCCCCAGCGGTTGGCGACTGACGTGTATGAAGTTTTACACACAGAAAGTTGAAGGCCAATGGAGGATGCGTAATCAGAGGTTACGTCTAATGCTGACTGAAGGGCGGCCTCTTGAGTGAGAAGATCATGGTGAGTGCTCCATACCGTGATATCATCTGCGTACTGCAAAAACTTGATTTCAGGGATATCATGTAAGCGCCACGCCAATGGTATGAAAGTAATATTGAATAACGTCGGAGACAATACTGATCCCTGGGGCACGCCACGTAGTGAAACGAATGAACCAACAGTGTCACCGCTGAGGCGTATTGCAAATTTGATTCCGTCCAAAAATGATGCGACAAAAGTGCGTACTCTCGGAGGGAGATGAAGCATGTCAATGGCATTCAGGATTGCAGCATGACTGATGTTGTTATATGCCTTTTCAACATCCATTGCTAATATGGTACGTACATTGCGGCTGCGGGTAGATGACAGAACTGCTGATGCCACGACAGCCAACCCATCCTCTGTACTTATGTATGGACGAAATCCAATTTGAGCAGGGTGATAAAAACCATGCTGTTCAAGCCACCAAGAAAGTCGTGTGGCTAGCATTTTCTCTGCGAGCTTGCAAAGCGTTGATGTTAAGGAGATTGGTCGTAAGTTGGCGAGGTCCGTTGGAGGCTTCCCAGGTTTGGGAATAGGGATCACGACAGCGGTTTTCCAGCTCTCGGGTACGACACCATCAAGCCACACTTTGTTTATGGTGTCTAGTAGTTGAGGAAGTGCAGCAGTACTGAGGTTCTTGTAAACCTCATACTGAATTTTGTCCAGGCCGGGCGCTGTTTTCCGTTTCGCATCGTCAATTGCAGCCAGCAGCTCGCACATCGAAAAGGGGCTCGCAATTCCATCTGCGTCGGCAGCAGATGGTAATTTCCATGCGTCTGCAGGGATACCTGCCAAATTAAGATTTACAGCTGAAGGAGGCAGTATATCGTATTTTGGGAAAAATTTTCGAGCAGCTTCTTTGGCGAAATCACCCGGCGACAGATTAGCCGCAAAGCATGCTGTTGGTGCTGCGTCAGTAGAACGACGACCATGTTCCATTGCACGAAACGTTCGCCATAGTGAGGCATTCGATCATTTATCAGAAAATTGTTCACACCATGCATGCCACTGGCGTCGCGAGAGATTGCGTTCATATCTCCGAGCCTTCGCGGTAAGATAATTCAGTCGTGTACGTGCCTGCCCCGAAGTAGGGTCTCGTGTAGCAGCCAGCTCAGCTTGACGGCGGGCTGCCCACAGGTTAAGCAGGCCGAGATCTGGTGCCGGTCGACCTACATCAATCCAGGTAGTAGTCGTAGCGCTGTTTAGTGCTCTCTGTATACGGTCAACAAGGAGTGACGGCGAATCTGAAGACATACTGTCGAGACATGAGCGAAAGCTGTCCCAGTTTATCACGGAACATTTGCGGCGTAAAGGGCGGAGACGGGAGGGATGGAGACCGATGAGGATAGGGTGGTGATCACTTCCCCAGCAGTCCGGCTCCATGTGCCATGAGGGAGTTCCTGCGCCCAGCCACCACGTCAAGTCTGGAGCATAGGCAGCACTACGTATGTGACGCACAGGCCGTGTTGCTGTCCCAGGGTGATTAAGCAGAACAAACAGGGCATCAGTGAAGGCGTCCCGCACACGCCTACCACGAGGGCTTGCAATCGGATACCCCCAATCTGGGTGAGGGGCGTTAAAGTCGCCTCCGACTAAAATTGGACACCCGGGGTATTGCCGACGAACACTTAATAACCAGCCATGATTAATACGGGAAGAGGCGCCTCCAGCTGGTCGAACGTAATAAGAAACAAGAACAACGGTTCCTTTTACACAGATGTTTATTGCACAATGCAGACTGCAGCGACCGTTTGTTTTCGCACTTGATTTTTCACCTTTTCTTGCTGGCATGTACTGTTAATGCTCTTTTTGTTGCCACAAATACCCACATACCATTTTCGACAGTGACAGTGGTCTAATGTGCTAGTCTACGACTCATCCGTGAAGTCCAATTACAATGGACTAATTCTCGTGTGTTCACACAAGCTGTCACCGGAGTACATCTGTCATGTTTTTACGGTGAAATTGTGTATAAAATGCCGTGTTTTGTGTACCGTAGCTTCTTGTGCTTACTGGAGCTGTTGGAAAGCAGCTCATTATTGTTTCACAGGAAAAAAAAGAAAACAACGTGATGGTTGTGGGAGAGCTGTTGCTTCATAAAAATAGCGAAATTTCGCTTCCGCACTCTGCTGCAACCCGTGTCCACTTCCCGGAGGCTATCAGATTGTGGCGGCCCTATGAGCGACAGCCGGCTATCGGTGCTGTCCTGCAAAGTAAATATTTCCCCTAGCGCCTAATTCTGCCGAAAAAGTAATTTCCATGCTAATATATCAGTGCAGAGCCACGTGGTGTGAGGAGTACCTTGTTATTGATCCCTTTTTGTCATGTTTATGCTAACTTCTGCTCCTCGGTCTCAGCAGGAGTTAGTGTACGTCTCTCCTCATTGTAAGCATTAACCCACGCCGGAGCGCTGCCTAATGCATAGCTACTGTGAGTAAGAAGAATCTTGTACAGTGGTCTATAATTTCTCCCGCTCACACATTTCGGGCCTTTTGGTGCGTCATTTGGACGGCAGCCGCCGGGTATGTATACACGGTCATGATTTATCCGGATTGCTATAGTAACAGTTTTCTATTAGCAGAACTTCGAGAAGCGGTCGAGTTACTAAGTTTTGTCATCGCTTTGCTCATGAGAAGAATTTTTTTATGAACTAAATTATGTGACGGAGTAGTTAGACAGTGGGCATAAGCCGGAGGCGACTTCTTCTCTCTGCCGCTTGCTATACACTCTAAACGAAATCACACCATTAAAGAAGCACTTTCACGTCTATAACTTTCACGATCTATAAGGGATACATTGAGGTACTGATGCACTAATTAGGAGGGTTCACCGATACATCAATGCGTCCTTTTGGGGGGTATTATTACAGACACGAAAAATTGTGAGATTTTTACAGTGTACGCTCTTTTTCCCACGCGTAACCCGTTGACTACAAACTGCGTTCGAAACGACAGTTCCGCAAGCTGAAGTTCAACCCTGTAGGCATTGTTGCAGCGCTGCTCTCACGGTTGAGAGATCCTCTCCGCCCACCATTCATGCACGGCGAGAACTTTCTGCATCTCCCGTGGTACGGCGCCTGCTGCGTTATCCGCGAAAGCTGGCACCTAATGCGAAAACATTTCTTCTCTTAGAGTGCCATCGACAGGAATTGTGGACAGTGCGTGATGGCAGACAGTGTTCGCACGAATTGTCAATAGACAATAAAGAAATAATTAGAGGGCACTTTGGAGCAGTAAAGTGAGACGAGGCGAAAGCCATTATAGCATGGTAGATCATAGCCCTCCACTACGGCACTTCTATCTCCCTCTCTTCTTTCACTCTCACCTTCCTCCTTTCCTTACGGCGCGGTACATGTATCCGCGGAGAATAGTAACATATACTGCGTCTTTTCTATCCTGAAAATCAATTTCAAACGCCGCTGATGCCTGCTGTACTAACGCCTCCTAGACATCTGGGTCTGATTCTGTTTGCTGTGTGGTGAGGCAAATGAAAGGCGCCGTATGGACGCCTGGATCGGACGACCGGCGCAGTCAGCTTCGTGTATGCATGAATCGCCTGGTGACGTTATGACCTGTAGTGACGGTACATCGCGCGCCCCTTGTCGAACACAACCAGCATTTCACTAAACGTATCAAAGTTCACCGGCGTTCTATAATTCGTTTACAGGTTGAGGGCAGACAGGACGTCTTATATAGACCAACACCGATCTGTGACGTAAGCACGATGCGGTGGCGCTTCTATCGCCAGCGAGGTCCGACTGGGGGTGAAAAGTAGGCTTAGCGCCCATAGGAATACATGGAAGCGAAATATTCCAGAGCAGTTTTCTAATTTCACGGGTCATCTGTGATGTCGTTATTCGGTACGGAGCAACCATGAACATTCTAGAACAGATCACGAAAGTGTGAAATCTCATTAACGAGACGTAGTATTTTTAAAACACCGAGAAACGTATGCGGGTGCGAGTTGGGAGGGCGACCCATAGAAACACATGTAAACACAACTTACCGCAACATTTTACTCGGTTCAGCAGCATTGAACCCTTCTCATTTTTTTTGGTGAACGTCTGGTATCACGCCCTGACATCATGTTACATGGTACACTACATTCCCTTGCAACTGCTGCAAGTCTGACGACTTGCGGGACCGTTCACAGCACGATAAACTGACCGCGCACTGTTGCAGACGGCAATGCTCCACCGGCGCTGTCGCTGGCAGACGCTGGTGGGTATCACCAGCTACGCTGTCGTCTGCTGCAATGAGCGAATATTGTTCGGTTCATATGTTGTATGGCGTTCGACAACTGCTTTTTAAATGTAATTCTGTCTAGCACGTATCACTGAAGAGACAGTATTATCAAGCTTATTTACCCTATGCGGCAGCATATCAGGCTGTAAGCAAAACTACGCGATTTGCTGCACCCAGCTTGCCTTTTGGTGGTGTCTGGATTCATAACACAGGTTATTCGGGGAGTTTTAAAAGCACACTGCCTCCGTAATCACGCACCATACTTTATCATACAGTTCTTCAAAGCGCTGGTCAACGTTTAACGACCGGCCACCATTTCTGATGCTCTGCGAAATGAGAAAAATGCTCCGGTAAGTTGTGTTTACATGTATTTCTACGGCTGGCCCTCCCAACTCGCACCCCAACATGTTTCGCGGTGTTTTAAAAATACTTCGCCTCGGTAATGAGATTTCATATTTTGACGATCTGTTCTAGGATGTCCATAGTTGCTTTGTACCGAATAACGACATCACAGGTGCTCCGTGAAATGAGAAAACTGCTTAGAAATATTTCGGTTCCATGTATTCCTATGGGCGCTAACCCTATTTTTCACCCCCAGTCGGCTGCGGCGCCGCGAGCGCCCCTTTTGTTTGTAAACACGGTGTTGGTCTATACGGATGCCGCACAATGCGCGGACGGTATGGGAAGCGTTTCAGTAGCAACTAGAGAAAACGGGGGCTCGGTAGTTTGCTGCAGCACTGCAGCACCCGACATTCGACCGCAACGGGGGCGGAAGAGGTGGCAATTGCGCTAGCTCTAACCCAACAATAGGTCAAAGGTATAGTTACAGACTCAAAATCAGCAATTAGAAACTGTGACGCGGACCGCATTTCGGCCATAGCAGCAAGAGTGTTGGCCAGTGGTCCACCACCGGCAGAGCAGGTCGCGCTCATTTGGACACCGGCGCACCAGGGGTTGAGGGGGAACGAGAAAGCGCACGTACTGGCCCGAGGATTAGCTACCTTCCGGGATACCAGTGACGTATTATACACAACGCCGTACCTCTTGCGCGATGAGGAGCCCCTACAGTTCGATGATGACCTTAATACCTACCAAGGTATCCTAAATCATTACAAATTAGGCGGATCAATATTCCCAAAAGCGTGTAAGCAACTCACCAAAAGCAAGGAGGTTATGTGGCGTAAGCTACACACTGGAGTATTCCCGAACCCCCAGCTTTACAGCAAGTTGCACCCAGATATTTTTAGCCCCAGGTGCAAACGTTGCGATGGCATAGCAGACATGATCCGCATGATATGGAAATGTCCTAGGTACGGAGAACCTGACAGAGCAGATGAGTCCAGGAGGCACTACTGCTCAAACAGGATGAAAAAGGGCAACGTGCAGTCATCCGTCTCGCCCTGGCCGCTGTTCAGATCCAAGATATCCAGGTCGGCGGCTGAGAGGGAGGACACGGCTGGGACAGAGCTGCGCCTCGGACCCTCGCCAACCTTTTGACGAGTGCCAATAAATGTTATTTCTCTCTCTCTCTCACACACAGGAAAAGAAAGGCGCAGTATCTGTCACTCGCGGAATCCCGCTATCATCCTCACATTCACTCTGCTTAATCTTTAAACAAAACGGCTCTAAGTATAGAGTGAACTACAAAGGAGATAGAGGGCATTCTTGCCGCACTGATGCCAATACTTCAAAGGGCGCTGGGACACTCTTATTCATAACAAGACTCGTAGAACACATTGAATATACAATCTTAACGAAGCCGAATACTAATTATCTAACGTTAACGTGTTCTGGAATGAGATACAAAATTTCGCGGACTACCCGATCAAAGACTTTATCTAAATCTAGCTGGATCAGGGCAACACGCTCTCCCCATAGATCGTAAAGCTCTAGAACACTCTGGCCGCATGGATATTTATAAAATGGTTCGTCTTTTAATCGTGTAGGTCTCATGCGAACCAACAATTTGTTTCATAACTCTCTGCAGTAGTTTTCTGTAATACCATGATGTGGATATTATAATCCACATTCGTCAGGCTTATTGGCCGACACGAAGTTACGGACAATTTTTTTTCCACTTTTTTTTTCAGCATAACATTTGTTACATTGGCTTACTTGCAGAAAAGAGCTATAATACTGTTTACAAAGTAATCAGCCTGTAGCCCAAACAAGTTCAATTGAAATATACAACACACAACTAAAACCCGTCTTAACACAACTCCACTAAAACGGTGGCCAAGAAAAACAACACATCAATAATGAGAGGCAGTCCGGTTGATAGCCATTATATTCGTGAGTTTATCTCAGCACATGCACCATCTAGCCAAAATGAGTACATGGGGAAAACGAAAGGCTCAGAATTCCGGTCTACCATGAGCGTTTTACTCAGACTGTGCGGTCCAAACAAGGAACATCATGTCAAAAAGTTCATGGTCATGTTGGGTGGCCATTAGGTAACGCACACGGGGAGAATTCAAAATAAAGTCTTTCTTCAATGTTCTTTGCAGATCTTCACAAAATAATACCATTTAATTGCAGCATAATGAGTCGGCATTGATCCCCATGAACTGAACCACATACCCGAACATTTAGAGCTGTTCATTTGAGCTCCAGAGACAATGCCAAACTGCTCAGTAGTGATTGTAGTTTTTTCAATACTGGATTTATCAATTTCAGAAAAAACACCAAGCCATCGGAGTACGCAAGCACTTTGACTTCATTGCTGATGACAACAAAACCCCGGATATTGTTGTTTCGCAGTACACTCAAAGTGGCTCTAGGTAGAGGGCAAAAGTAGCTTCAGGGATAATCGAATTGGCACAGGCTCTGAGAGGTCAAATGGAACAGTTGTCGTAATAATGTTGACCCTTCAAGTACAGTTGATCCAACATTGCCACGCTCGAGGAGAGAAAACAGAAACAAATGCAGGACACAATCGAATGCCTTCGCAAGGTCAATCTGGAGTAGAGCGACCTGTTTATAAGAGCCAGAACAAGATTGAAAAATTGTACGTGCAATATATATGTTTCTTTGTATGGAGCGACCCCTCAAACCACACGTCTGATGAGAGCCAATGAGAACCGACGTCGCATGTTGTAGACGATTTAATAGAACGTCCGCAAAAATTTTGTTGTCCGTATCTGCCAACGTGACTAGCCTATAACTATCCACTGAGCGCATTTTTTCTTTATTCGCGCTCTTTGGAATTAAGACTGCGTGATTTCAAGCAAATGACGGAGGAAGAGCGCCTACAATTAAACCTAAGGTGAAAATTGTAAGATAGGGCTCAGCAAAGATTTAAAATGCAAAACTCGCCTGATATACCACAGGGAAAAAGTGTTTTCGAGAGATGTAACTGGTCAGTCTTGTTCTGTTTCCTCCAAAGTGACATGGCCATTCATAACAGCACAGTCATAATCTGATAAAGGTGTTACAAGAGCTGTGAAGTTAGCTGTAGGTCGTGATTAGGAGTAGCAGGAGCATCAGTGAACAGTGCCGTGCAATAGCTCACAAACACGGAGATCACATCACATGCTTTGGTTACAAGGGTGTCATTGGACATCATTTCCGGTATTAGCTTGGTAGTAGTGTGACTGTGTTCGCCAAGTACAGCTTGTCGCGTAGGATTTTCGCAGTTCAAAGCATGATTCGTCCGAAATCGAACTCAAGCACTCCTGTATTTTGCAGCGTCATGCTTTTGTAGGTCAATCCGCTTCGTACGCGTTTATGGCTCTTGACTAACGCAAACGCGTAACGTTGCAGGTATGACGCTAGTCTCCGCTTGAGTTTGTGAGTAGCGTCTGAAGAGTTTCTCTTATCTAGTAAGTGGATTCCCCTGAACATTCGACCGACACTGTTCACACCTTGCGTTGTTGCCCAGTTTGAGCAATAACATATCCTATCTGGTATCCTCCAGCGTTGAAGTTCAGTCAATAGAGCGACCGCACAGAATAGGCGATGGTTCCGCGTCCGAACCCGGAATCGGAACAGTTTTCTTTTTTTCCGGGAAAATTGTATAGCTATGTTTTGTAATTGCATGACTGCTTTCATGGACGCTAATAAGCCATCAATCTCTTACAACAATAAATCAATGAACAGATCCTGAGGGTCCACTATATTTGCCGTTAGTAGCGACTTCTCCTACATGCGAGGGTTTTATTCCAACTGCGTGCTGTTTTCGGCATCCCCAGCACTATATAGTCATAGAAAGAACAATCAGCGGGGTTCTCAGCTCCATAGCAGCCGATGATTTGCAGGTGTTGCTACACATTAGTCGGAACAGCGTGCAGGATGCCACTGCCTTCCTTCAGCAGCAGGAATGGTCGGTATGCATTCGTCTTCGCAGTACTTTTCCTTCTCCTATGACTTCCTGCCTAGCAGCAGCCGAGCAATAGATAGTATTAAAGGTCCGGAAGACGCTGTCATCGTGATCACACACATAATACTCAGACGATTAGACCTATAATGAATGATATTCCCCAGCTGGGGAACTGGGTACCACTAATTGGATAAAACTAGCTGTATGTCATTATCTTTACCATGCTTTTTGCCATGTCTTTCCCAATGCCAGCAAACATGTCTGGCACCCAGGAGACCCAGCAAAGGTTAATTACATCTGTAAACAAAGCCAAGAAAAAATTCAATAAATGGCTCATTTCTTTCCAAGTTGGTTTTAAATTTAATTATTCTTCATTAGGACAATTTTGGTCCTAGGAACGCTTTTTCCATAAAGGCCACAGGCTCAGGGGCATTCTCTTCCATACGTTTTCATCCGCCCCTTTCAGCGTGAACCTACCCACTAAAATGGATGTGACTTCATCAAAACCCTCTGCTTACAGTAATTCCTTTCACTTCTCAGTTTATTCCTGCTACTTCGATGATCTTCCTCTGGACCAAGCGACAACATCCAAGTGAAGGGGCCACACAATGCGAGCAAACTCATTATGCCTGTGTGAGCTTCGTATTGCGCTTCTGCGCATGCGCGAAGTCCCCTCGGCTGCCATTTTTGTGCGTAAAAAGAAAAAAAGAAGGGTTGGGGATGGGGGGGATTGGCAGTGCTCTGTATGTGCGTTTCCACGAAACGACATCCTTCTCTTCATCGACGCGACTAAATGCTGTACGATAATTACGTGCAGGGCTATCGTCTTCTACACCTTCCGAAGGCAGGCTTTCATTGTCCCCACTTCCCCAACATCCTCTCAAGCGAAAAGGCAGGGCAACTATTGTAATGGGTTAACATGGGGTGAGGGAGGGTGCAGTGTGTCTTAGTCTGTCCACAGATGACTCACGGGTCTCTGCCCAGGCTAGGCGAGGCCAGTCCTGCCCTTAGCTACAGCTTAGAAAATGACACACGTTACTATTGTGAACGAATTCCTGCAGAAATTAATACGTCGCGTCGCTTTTACCGATAAGAGCTCATTTACAGCGCTGGAATACGTTTGCGAGGCCGGCTCAAAATCTTGTGGCATGAATGGAATTGAAGTGCAAAACTTTGCCTAGCTGTTAAGTGCGGTCGAGCATAAGGCAAAATCTGATATTTCTGCAAAGGCCTAACCAAATATAAGACCTTAGTGAAAATCAGTGGAAGTGTGCGATCACTATAGGATAATTTTAGTTTTCTGGCCTGTACTTCCGTTTATCTTGAATGACAAGCGTTCTGAACTTTTCATCTGTCTTCTGAGATACAAAGACTTATTTTGCGCTCTTTTCTGGAACATTGTTATGCGCAAGCACTATTTTTCATCACAATGTTTTTAATCACAGCGTTGACAAGCGGCAACCAGTACAGACCACGTAGCGATCAAGAAGAAACGAAGCTGCAGGCGCGTTTCACAGGAACGAGTCTACCACACAAGAACTAGCAAGAATGGATTTTGTATACGTGTACTTGTAGACGCACTTGGATGCGGTATACAACAGAAACGTGTATTGTGTGCCTGCTCCAATATTGGAAAAGAAGGGGTAAAAAGATGGTCGAGGGGGAAACCGACGGGCGTAGATAGTGCAGGCTGCTCTTGGCAAGATGTTTGCAGCACTGCGAAAGGCAGAGGCACCCCGGTCCAATATGGATCATGCGCACTAAAATAGGCAATTGTGCTTCTTTGTGCCTCTCATCCTCCGAATTGGCGGGAGTGACGGCAGAAGCACAATTCATTATTGTAGTGCGCAGGGACGAGAGGCACTTAGGAGCACAATTGCAAGGGCTCTTCTGCCTTTAGCAGTGCTGCAGATATCTTGTGAGACGAAACATAAGCATGACACATGTGGCTTCGCAGCCATGTCCGTTGGAAGCACTTTCCACCCAGCCTGTAATGAGGTCACGGAAAGAAATGAAGCATCTTGAAAGCTTGATGACTTGCTGGAAACCAGTCACAAAGACGCCTATATATGAAAGGCGGTAGGGCAACGCGTGGGTAGGGGGGAGGTGCAGTGGTTTTTAGGAAGGGGTTGTTGTTTGGGACTTTGGGATATTTCGGCCTTATACTTAGAAAGGGTTCCAAGGACAAAATCGAAATTCTGCTGGCAGTTCCAAAGAAATATCTTCACCAGGCACGAGACATATCACTCCGCATTATCTCGCCAACCAGTAACTTGCCTTCTTTTTTTCCTTGTAGTCGGAACTGGTTTATTCCAATCCGCCGCACACCATAGCGGCTGAGTAGAGTTCAGTCGCTGTTGCTGAGCCGTTGACTGCGGCAGGTGCAGTCGAGAAGGACCGAAAGCGTTGTCCTAAAATTGTTCGTGATGACTCTCACTGCATCCGCGAGCAACCAAGTCCCCGTGGTGGTGATCGACCCGATTTCGCATAGGGAATACACTCGTGGCAAATTTCTCGGAAAGGTATGTTACATTCCATGCTTTTGTTGTGCCGGAGATGCTGCTGGTTCCTACGCAAGATAAAGTGCACTAGTACTGGAACACTATAGCAGAAAGGTTATGATTCGTCTCCGACAAAGGAAACCGAGTAATGGGGCATGTTTCTTGGCATTTAAGGGAATAGAATATTCAAGCCTCTAGCGTTTTTTTTTTTTTTGTAACATTTTACTTGAAGTGCTTTGATTTAAATTAAATATGTCGGTTTTGTAAGGATATTAGAAAATGCAAGAATATGACAGAGCGTATCATTAATCATGAGTTCATTTAGCCGTGAACGTATTGTTCGTCCAATCATCAAATCGGACCCAATGTCGTCATATCCGCTGCCAAAAAATGACCGCTGTGTGCCGGCACCATCAGTGGTCCGAACTCGCTTTCACGAACAAATTAAAATATTAAGTACTGGATAATACACAAAACAACCACCGTTAATAGTGTTACTATAACTCAATCTACGTAACCAAGAGGCAGAACAATGTGCTTAAAAATCGTTTCGGGGTTCCTTTAAGGTAAGAACTGATGCCCTTGTGTGTGACAGCGTTTGGTATCCAAATGTGCAGGGGAGGGGGGGGGGGTTGCTCTCTCCCCAGCTGTGAGAGAGCACCCCCCCCCAGGTACTTTTGGCACGCTGAAAGCGGCGCTGGCCATCGAGGCACCGCTTCGATGCGTGCTCCACTTCGCCGCCGTGCAGGGTGGAGATAACAGCGTCGTCAGCTATGGCGTCCACCATTCGATGCCCGGTGGCAGCGGAGGAGAGCATGCGCATCGAGACAGCCAACCTACGCACCTCGGGAAAGGACATGGAGGGATCGTTGTGTTAAAACATGTTTGCTGACGACATGGCGAGGGCGCAAAATTTTTGGATCGGCACTGCTAAAGTCTCGGAATAATATTTCGTAATGTTTGTTTTTAAAGAGCAATTTTGCGCTGGACTTCCTTCAGCAGAAAACTACCGTGCAAGCCAGCTGCGTAAAAATCTTAAAATAACGTTTTGTTGGGCTAGTTGGTATCTATTCATCTCGGTTAAATGCGCGAAACACACAGACACGAGTCCCGCCCTCGTTCGTTGTGTCTGTGTGTGTCCCGAATTTAACCAAAGCGTAATTACAGTTTGGCTTCCGGCTGAAAGAAGAATTTCATTAAACAGACCACGTGTAGCCCCGAGAAAAAAAAATCTATTATCGCAAACACTACTTGCAATTATTTTTTTCGAATTAGTCATCAGCTAGACCACTGCTATAACGCTGAGTAGAAGGCAATGGTCGTGATAGGAAAATAATTACTTTTTCATGGGGTTTAATGGGGCCGTGTGTGTGTGCCGTTCTAGCAGTACATAGGGGTTAGTACTGGGGTCACGGAAACTGTAGTGAAGATATGAGCGTATACGTTTGAAAGGCCACATTTACAACATTTGGACATAAATGCGATTTCCTGGCTGGATGTCGCCCTTTAAAAATAGCGTGTCTGGACATAAGGGTTATTACCGGGGTCCCGGAAACTGTAGTGAAGATAGCAGCGTATATGTTTGAGTCTGCATTACATGCATTGTTTGCGAAATTTTAAGTGTGAAAATTGATTTTGGATAGCTTACTTCAGGTATGGGGCACGTAGCCAACACAGCTTATTTTTCTTATTTTCTCTTTTAGCTCTAATCGATACTTACTCTGAAGCTCTGCACTTGTCACACTTGAGAAATCTTTACCACTGCATATTTCAACCGATGTAACAATCACGGCTCTTTGTGATTTTGTGACATCGGCTGTGACGAAGCAGTCGTGGAGGGGATCAGAAATTTAAACCACCTGAGGTACTATCAACCTGCACCAACATATAGCAAACGGTATCGTGTTCTTCACCCCAGGAAAGTTGAGCGCCATATATCACCGAGTCAATACATAAGGGTTACATTTAAAGTTTTATTTTAGATATAAAAGTAATTTATACTTTTGTTTTCTGCAAGGTTTTACATGCTAATACCACGATACGAACTACTTCTGGCATATCTTTATGTTTAGCTTGAGTAGGCCTAGCATGTTCTTTCATTTTACGCAGGTACACATAATTGTATTTTGTGGACGTTTTCCGCTTTACAAAATGTTTCCATAGCTATTGTGAATTTGGTTTGGTTGTGGGGTATAACCGCCCAAAGCGACTCAGGCTATGAGAGACCCCGTAGTGGAAGACTCCGGAAATTTCGACCACCTGTGCTTCTTTAAAGGGCCACTGTCCAGAGAAGGCCCTTTTAAGCAAAGGAGCCCAGTGTTTCGATCAGGTGCCGGAGATAGTCTGTGCAAAATACTACAGTGACACGCGCGCCGCAAAGCATCGAAAATACAATTCAAAGCTCTCTCATGTTCTCTGGGAAGCCAGCTTCCTCGTTTCCTGCGCTGGCCCACGGGCCACAGCAATGACGTACGTACCGGGAACGACGTCCATTGGTCCGTCTAGCTGACTGACGGGAGAAGGATGGGTGTCTACCGCTCGCAGCGCGCTTTTCCCTCGCCACGACCAGACAATCCAGCGGCGCGCGCTCCCTCGACCGTTTTTTTTTCGCGCTCGCGGAGAGCCACGCCCCACCTCCCGCCAAACGCGGAGGAGGAAGGGGAATTTGTATTGCGGAGGCTAGACGACCTCGGGCAGGAGAGTGAAAAACCTTTGCGAGGGAACGGAAGGAGAGAGGCATGACAGAATCGGGTGATTGCGGTGGCTGTAACTGCGTTATTAGTTACTCTTTCCAAAAACATTTTGCGGCCTTGCGTTCTAGGGGCGAAGTCTCACAGTCACCGGGGAAGAAAATATTTTCGACCGGAGGGTGGACAGTGGGCCTTTAACGTGCACTGGCATCGCACAGCACACGGGCGCCTTGCTTTTCGCCGCCATCGAAAAGCGGCCGCCGAGGCCGGTATTTGATCTCTCATCCTCGGTAACAGTAGTCGAGCGCCGTAACCACTGTGCCACCCCGGCAGGGCTATTCCGAATTTCATTTTGTTTGTTTATCCTGTAAATATGCAATGAGGATAAACCTAATTTTTAATACCTACCAGATTATTTGGTTTTTAACACATTTCTTTTGTCAAATCATGTCATCACTGTTTATCCTATTGTTAAATGGTCATACAGTCATAAAATCTTCGTCACTCATGTCTTCTCAGATGCTCAGATAATTAACCGATCATCGAGTGAGGGGAGAAAAGCGAACGCCTCTAGACAATGCATGATCACGAGGCTCGTACACAATACCCAGCTATATACTTTTTATACATACCTTTACTGTCACTAAATGAGTCATGATGATCCTGACATTACATGCTTGTCATATAAGCGTGAAGCTTGGTGATACGCCTCATCTCACACATACAAACACACGCATGCTTGCACCGTCCAAGCTGGGCAGTGGCACGAGAATAATAACTCCGGGAAACTGGCTCCACAAGTGAGGCCTTCGAGTCGATAGACAATCTGTTCGAGGGCCTTCGAAATGCCCGTGTGACAGCGGTATTAGAGCTCACTTTACATTCTGCTGCGTCTTTCACGTACTCATTAATCAGCGCATAAAAAAATGGCACAAGGTCGGTAGAAGAGAGCACACAACGTACGCGCTCATCTTTATGCCCGTACAGAACGAGAAATTAAGAATTAGGCATTTTGTGTTATCCAATAATGAACGAGTTAAACACGCAAAAACACGCCGGATATGCACACCCAGCTACATTAAGCTTGAGCCCTACAACGGAACGATCTAGGTGGCATACTAGAAAGATTTAGCTTATCGTGATCCGCGATCCGCCACGGTGACCCTCTACCGCGCGTGGGCGGGGCGAACAAGCTGATTGGTCCCGACACGGCAAGTCTATGTGCTGACATCTAAAGCCCCTCTATCTGGAAAGTAGCGAAACTCTCCTCCCTTCGGCTGCTTTCCTCCTCAATTCCCCTCTGATTTCACTCTCCCACCGGCGGGACCGCTGCGCACGGCACTCTGAACCTGCCTGCGCTCGAGGGGCGCCGCGGAAGGGTCAAGGATAGTGAATGGCGGGGGCATTTTGTGCTGTCTTTTAAAGCGTTCTTTTAAATCTGCTTTGCACAGGTAACTACTAATCGATTTGAAAATGTTATGTTTGGTTTTAGCGGCACATATTGTTCGTAATAACAAAGAAGGAAGGAGAAGACACGCTCAAAACGGCAAGAAATGTTTGCACTCAGCATCACGCTCGGGTACTCTGAAGCATCAAGAACGAGAAATAAACTGAGCAGGCAATTATGGTGTCATCTGTGTTGGGTGACAGATAGATGACCCTGAATGAGAGCCAATGGCCCCTTCAGAAATCTTCTGCATCTTTGCGCGTGAGCGGCAAACCGGCGAATTGTAACATCGATCGCTTCTGGCTAACCTATAAGCAAAAGCGTCGATTGTTGTATGCTTTCATTTTCAAATCACATCTGTAAGAAAACGATGAAGCAATGTTCCTACAGCTGCTAATCAGAGGCAGTGTAGGTGAAAAAAGTGGCTTTTATTTCTTCGCAAAATCAATTGATCGGCAAAGTGACTCAGGCAAAATAGGGTCTTATTTTATTGTCACAATACTGGTTTGCTTTAAAGGTCGTAAGATGTGGCGCATACAAAATACGCAGTTCCAAATACAGAAGAAATGTAGCGATAAACACCGTTGCACATTGGAACCAAGTAGCATCTTTGATTTTACTGACACAGCACAGGACGCTTTGAAAATGGTCCTAAGACTGGCGCAGGCACACTAATTGAAAACACACATTTTCAAATAAAAATAAATGCACAGAAAAACGCTGTTAGACAATTGAAAGATGCTGAGAACCCTTAACGAAATGAAAAGATATGAAAACGAAGTGCAAGCAAATAATTTTCGTAGAAACATTTTTCACACACGCTACAATCCAATTTTAATTTCGATGATTATAAGCTTCAGATATGCACGAGAATATCTTTAAAAAATGCAAGCAGTTACCAGAAATTTTGAACAATTTACAGATTCATTCAGGTGACAGGCAAAATATTAATTGTATGCAGATTTTCAAACCACAACTTTCACAAATGTTTCAAATTAATAAAACATTAAATTACGAATGCATACTGTCACCGAATCTGAGCTGCAGCGACCCGCATGCCAACGCTTTTTCTACCGCATTTACTACTAGTCACTGGAGATATTTTGGAGGCTTCATCTCGGACAAAAATCTGGATCCGTACTTTCACGAAAACACTCACAATCTCTTTTACAACATCGTGGCAGGCTGGGAAGCAAGATACCAATGAAATGCTATCTTTTATCCGGGCCTGCAGTTGTGCAGTGCTGATTGAATTTTTGAGGAGACCCTCTCTGTTGCTGCGGAAAAAGTTCTCGGCAATTTTTACGGTTTCGATTACGGCTGGCGATGGGTTCGTCAGTGACATGTGAGACTGTGAAAAGTTCTTCAACTCAATTAACCTTGCCGGTGCCGTGTTGGTAATTAGCGAAGCACGGCAGTCGTTCTGTTCTACTATTCTATGTTCTGTTTCTGTTCTACTTAAACACTGAAACGCGCAGCAGCACGGCATCGCGTGCACGAAACTGCACGCGCGCAAGCCACAGGAACGGTACGACGAGGCAGTTTAATGGCGGCAGCGAGAAAATAAAAAACAAGCAAAACAAGATTTTGCGCGCGCTGATGACGTATGGTGACGTGTTTGTCACGTCAGGGGGCCCGGCAGCCAACGACAAACCAGAAAACCCGCCCTCACTCTCTCTTTGGAGAGGGGAGCGTAGATGAGCGAGGAGGAAAGCGCCGGGAGAGGGAAACGGCGGCAAAGATCTTACAATTTCGCTACTTTCCAGAGATAGAGGGGCTTTACTGACATCCAGTACGTGGCGCCATCTGTCGGCGTCGAGGGGGTCTGAGCATGCGCAGCGGAACGCGCAGTGGCGGTTCACGGTAAGCTAAAACTCTCTAATACTCCCTCTTTAGTCCTTTATATGATAGTATGTTTTTAGAGTATATCTTCGGTCTGCCAGTTGTGTCGCACAGTGCGTATCACCTATTACTGTGTTTGGCTAGGGTTGTGTATTGCACTGGCATAATACCCATTTACACGTGCAAAGAAAGCAGTCCGGGTAAAGAAAATACAAGAAACCACGTTTCCTATCTGCCGCTATGCTCGAACTGTCCGACCAATGGCGAGATAATCCCGTGCGCAATCTCCCTTGAGTTCCCGCTCGTATTACAAAGCTATGATAGTTTCTAGCACGAATTTTAGTCCCGTTGACCTCTGAAATACCATTAGTGGGTAATAATTCTGACTTTATGACGTCGGATTCAAGACTTGATGGTAACCCCTCTTTCCAGCAACAACCGCATAACCGTGTAGGTATTTTTTGGGAAAAGGTAAAAACCATTCGTTAT
The DNA here is from genome assembly GCA_023969395.1 of Amblyomma maculatum. Taxonomy (NCBI): domain Eukaryota; kingdom Metazoa; phylum Arthropoda; class Arachnida; order Ixodida; family Ixodidae; genus Amblyomma; species Amblyomma maculatum. Next base: position 33,697 of record JAJIZL010034359.1, read on the forward strand.
TCGAGCCACTACAAAAATTTCTGACTGCATGCGACTAGACATTTGTGGAGGTTTGGATCTACATCGGCGGCAGGCACCACGATTCACTAGCATGTGTGCCATCGGAATGGTGGTAATTAATGGCTCTGTTTCAAGATGACATATTGTTCGCCCTGCAATCACTGCTAAAATTCTTTCCACACCGCCACTTGTCAATTGAAATTGTTGCCGAACGATGGCTCAAATGCCGGGGCTTAAATCCGCACTCCAGACTGTTATTGGTGCATTTTATGTGTGGCTTCTTATGCAAGCACCATATTTCTTGATTCGGGGTAGTCTATGCGTTCAGATGCGATAGAGTACGTGGTAAAGCAAGGTGTAAAATGGGACAGTGGCTGTGAACTCAGCGCACATGCACGGAGGAAGGAAACAACTAAGGAGAGACCCTTGCATTCCCAATGCATTGGAGAAAGTGTGGCGGAAGTGACATGAAAATTTAGGGCTAGTCAATTCGGGCCATTCCCAAAGCATTAGAGAAAGTGTGTTAGTCAATTCGGGCCATTAGCAACTGCATCGCTGTTGCTATGAAAACTCGCGCTACTAGCAACAGCGTTGCTAAGGGCCCGAGGTACGTGTGCGTTGGGGAGAACGAAAATGCGGAGCGTAAAGGAGGAGGAGAGACATTGCAGCATCCGGTCGCGGCGCCGCCGCGCCGGCTTCAAAAAAGTGATGTCAGGGCCTCTCCTAAGTTTTTTCCTTTCTCCATGTCAGCTCAGATGGACATATCATGCGTGTATAAAAGATCACTTTTCGGCATCTCGAAATGCGGGATTTCTTTAGCTTCGTAAGTTTACAAATGCACTGAAAGTTTTTTCGGAATCTTTGACCACTGATTCGACGTAAAAAAAAAGGTAAAAAAATGCAAGGCGACCATGTGCATGTGTCTTAATTACCAATGATTCACTCCCTTTCATCATGATCATACTGTCTACGATCTAGCTGTAACATTGCGGTCAGTTTACAGCGCCGCACTCCGTACTTGGTGCTGTTGCCATAGCAAACGCGTGGAATATTTTCCATTAAATGGTATGCCCTAAACAGTGCTTTTAGATTCGTCGTATACCTCGTGCAGGTATCGCGCATTTCCCCGGCGTCTTTCTTTTCGCGATCACACACTCTCCGCGGAGTGCTACACCTGCTGCAACATGCTTTCAGGGGCCCAGTATTTCCTTCAGAATACCCAATGCGCTTCTCTACTGAAAAACGAAAACTTCTACGGGGCAATAACCTCACACAATCTCATCAAATCACATAGACTTTCATACGGTGCACATGATTATCATAAAATAGCTTCCATAATTTATGTTAATGCTCAAGAAACTATGAGATCTTACACAATTATATGTGACTTGTACGTGACTTCTTACGTGAATTGAGTGAGACTGTGTGAGAAAATGTGAGGTAATTGCCTCATACAATTTTTTTCAGTAGGGTTACTATGGGTGATTTGATCAACCCTCGCACAGATACCTTTTATGATGAAAGAGAACGAGCGTACGTCCTCACGCTCTACCACACAAGCTAACACTCACTGTCCTCAGTTGCGCCAATGCAGGATGCGATGCATGCCAGGGTAATATGCTCGGAAATTTTATTGCGGCATCACAAACCATATTGGATTTCAAATGACACTCCCTTTATCCCATGGAACATGCGAATATCTGGGCAGTTCAGTCGTCAGAAGAATATCACAATCGTATAGCGAATGCGCTGGGAGCCCATTTCGCCTTCCAGCAACGTATCCACATGTATAAATACCTGTGTTCTGGAGAATAGTTTCATTAAGGTAGTGCTAACACATTTGCTGTGATTTGTATGTGTTCGTGCAAAAAGGATGCCTTTTCTTTTTTAGGGAGGACATGCAGTGTGTTACGAATTCGTGGACAGAGAGACGAACGTGGTCTACGCTGGCAAAATCGTCCGCAAGGAGACGCTTTACTCGTCGCGCCTCAAGCAGCATGTAGGTTCATTTTACTGGACTTTGTATTTTATCAACCAGATTTGTGGGCAATTTTAGATTTCATGAAACCTTTAGATTGCACAACAAAATAGTTGTGTTGCCTGTTTCTGATATGGTAATTCTGACCGACAGAGAAAACGTTTCTTTAGTAAGTGAGTGCAACCTAATATTTTTTGTCACTGCATTCAAACTCGTGACATCAATGCCAAGAAATAGACTGATCATAGACAGAAAGAGGTTCATAGATATTGTTTTTTGTAGCCGCAGTGATCAGCTTAAAAAGCTGCCTTGAAACTGCTAATATACTTCAAGAAACGGACGGGGTAGCGATATTGAATTTTAATTCTTGGTTATAAAACTTTTGTTTTATACAAATTAGATTAATTCTTTTTCATTTGGACGCGTTAACACACCTGCAGGTTAGCATCATTTTCCCAACGCCATTTGATACTTGTAGAAGAGTGCCTGCACCTCTTTAACGGTAGGCATCGGTCACTACAATGGATTAATATCTATACATGGTTCTTGATGCAAAAGCAGGAGTGCGAATGTGTATAATAAGATAACGCTATACTCGGACGTAGCTTAACGGTGCTGTAAGCGCAGCACAGATTTTTTTTTCTCACGAATGTGGTCTGGCATTGAATATTATCTGGCCCCTTAAATAAAAAAGCTAACCATTACAAACAATTATAAGTTCCGTTATTTTCACGCAAGCCTTGTTTTGCAGAGTCGAAATTCAAAAGCATAACTTAGTTTATTATTGTGACCGGTAAGAGGAGTATATAAGACAGGACCCCGCGGACCATGATCCACTGCTACCAATCGGTATTTTTAAAATCTAATGTCCTACTAGAGTTGGGCTCAATACCCTTGCCATCAAAGCAGCTTCTCAAAGTGTGGATCATAAGTTATCGCACTTAAGACAAGCTACTTTTCCCACATTCCTTTATTTTAGACTCGAAACAACACATGTGCCGTTGCTAATAAGTTTGTTTTCTACAGATGAAAGACGAAATCGATATCCACAAATCCCTCCGTCATAAGCACATCGTTGATTTTCACTCCCATTTTGAAGACAACAACTGCGTGTACATTATCTTGGAGCTCTGCACGAAGCAGGTAAGGTAGCTTTTCTGCTCTTTGTGCCCCTGTTGAGCCAACTGGGCAATCTTCAGTTGTAAACAAGCAACCTCAGCTCTTTGTGTTCTACGACATTTTAATGTAATATCCCAGTCTTTACCTTTGGAAGAGTAGGATTCCTTTCAGCACTGCTCAGACAATGGAACAACATAGATAGGGAAGGTCACGGTAGCAGGTGCAAGAGGGTAGCCGACGACAACCTGAGAATGGCTCGAAGCCATTGGCTATGTCCGTCGAGAGACAGAAGCCGCTCTTTTATTTCTAACAGAAACGGGAGGCGATATGCCTAGCGCTTCCGATGGATGGCATATCAACGTCACGAACCCTGTAGAACACTCACCTCCCATCCTGTTCGGCTTTACCATCTTATGTAGGTGCACTAATTATATTCGCTCGGTAAAGGGAAGGAAAAGCCAACATGCACAATGCGTGTAGTCCAGTAATAATAAGAAGTGCGTAGGAAAGGGCACAGGATATGGCGACAGCGTGGCTTCACTGGCTTGTGTAAATGCACATACCACATGCGGTACGCACTGGCGCCCAACTACGTTGCCGGCCGCCGTACTCCGGGTGCACGCCGAACAGACGAACGTCTCCTCTAGCATGCTTTCTTCGCTCTAGCATTCTTGATCGCGTGCTTGATCGAGATTGCCTTTCGGAAATCGCGAGCACGGGAGATTCTACTGGCGGTCGCCGCGCTCGACAGCAGTAAGAAAGTTCGTCGGCATTCACGGGTAGGCGAAAATTCTGCGGGCAGTATGCTGACCTATACTACATGGTATGGGCCTGCCAGCAAAATACAAAAATAAAAGCTATAAAACAGCCAACTAGGGAGGGCTGGGAGGCGGCCCTGTCCAGCTCGGACCTGGAGGCCCAGCGTGTCCTGGTCCAGAGGGCTCGGGTAGCGGCGGCGGCCAATGGCGTCCCGGAATAGGGTCTGCCACTCAGTTGCACAACAAAACGCACCTCCCTTCCCAAATCATATCATCGTAACTAAATGTTTTCTCCTCCTCCTCGTCGCAAATAAACGCCATGTCGGATGGGCAGCTGCGCTGCTTGAGCCGAGTTCGACAAACGGGTGCAACGACGCCGTGGGCTAACTCGAAGCACAGATAATGGTCAAGGCAGCAGCGCTCCCGTGAAATCATTCAGTCAGAATTTTAAAGCCTTATTGTTACCATAGAAACGTTTTTTTTTACACAGATGTGCTGTCCATTGTCTCGGTTAATATGTATAAGGTACCAAACTGGTCTAAGTGCATGGTGGTGGTGGTTTGCTTTTGCTCTGTGAGCCATCTGTTCTGACAATGGTCGACACGCGAGTGTGTAGCCGATACTTGGTAGTCAGTGTTCCGTTTCTGCCGTGTCTGTCTTTCGTGTTAGCATCTGTAGCACAGTGCATGTACAGTGCATTGATCGAGTTAAACTTGCAGGCTACCGAGCTAGGCGACGAGCTTGATTTCGCCCTGGCGCAAGCATAGATTTCTAGCATGTGTACAAGGAAAAAAAAGTAATCGCTAGGCTGGCTAAGACACCCCCGCGAAACAAAGCACATGCCTCAAGGACCAATTGGTCCGAAACAGAACGAGGTCACATATTATTTCGTACGTACAGCTTTTGGGAACTTTTATTGGTGCCCATCATAAGCTTATTCTGGCTGCACCTCGTCCAAAACGTTTGCTGGTAACCCCGAGGGCAAACTCTGAAGCGCTACGTCTATGTCACATATGCGGAAGAGATGAAAATCAAGCGTTCTGCACGGATACGTCGTAATGCAAGAGCCCCGTAGAACCGCCGCAGAACCACATGTGGCTTTCCGTATTTTGGGAACGGTTATTTTCACCACTGTCCGAACTTTCATTCCGGAATAGAAAAAAACCGAATCCGCGAACAGCGTTCGTCGCTGCGCCTTTTTCGCGTACCTGGGCTCGAGCAGCGCTAACCAGCGCATGTGCCAAGTGGCGTTTGTTTACAGCGCATTTTCAAGCTGATATCGAGTACGAAAATTACAGGCCCGTTTTTTTTTTTGCATGCGGATTCTAAGCGATAACATGAATGTGGTACGCGAGCTACCGTAACACGACGAAAGCATTTCGGAGCAGGACTGGCAGAAGTTCGTCTGCTACGTGCACCGCGAAAATGGCGGCAGGCGGCGTAGTTGGGCGCCAAGTGGGTGCAGTGCATACAAACGATGGTGCATACCACCTATACAACATGTCAGCCAAACGGTCGTCAAGCAAGGCAAGGGGCTACACTGCCGCTTGGACATAGTGAGCAGTCGAAGAGCATTACATTAATACATTGTGCAGTTCATTCCTGCTGAAAAAGTTCTGCGAGACAAGAAGCTCTCCCTATTTTCTCGTACAATCTCAAACAAATTGCGTAGAATCTCACACATTATCATAAATTATGGAATATATTCTATTAAAAGGATGACTGCATGCAGGGACGTGAGAGACACAACTCTCAGGTGCTTGTCTTTTTGCTCTTCAGACTACTCCACAATGGGCAAACTCCATCAGCTAGCGCAAGAAACGTCTGGCAAAAATTACCTCCGCTGTGTTGACTACTACAATTTTTTTATTCAGATGACTTCAAGTCGGCAGTGTATTTTGTGACTTGGGAAATAAATACTTTAATCACTCTTAGTCGAGACCGGCAAGTCTACTACAGTTTGCTACAGTCGCCACGTATCGACCGTAAGCTTGAGGACAAGCCTCTTTTGTTGGGGGATTGTTCCGGTTCCTTCAGACTGCGTTAACTTTAAGGCTGTTCTACAAGGTACACTGATGCTTTTATTTCGCAGTCCCTGCTGCAAATGCTGAACTGCCGCAAGACGCTGACGGAGGTTGAGGTGCGGTACTTTGTGCGACAGCTGCTTCTCGCTTGCGAGTATCTTGTACAGGAACGTGTCGTCCACTAGGACCTGAAGCTCGCTAACCTGCTCCTCACCGGAGATATGCAACTGAAGGTGGCCGACTTTGGACGCTCCTCTTGCGTACGCTGCGAGGGTAACAGTAAGAACGGGATGACAAGCACCATCGACTATACCGGCCCCGAGATCTTGGCCATGAAGCGCCCCAGTTACGAAGGAGACGTCTGGTCCATAGGGTGCATAATGTGAGTAACACTTAAATAAGCCGATATGCTCGCAACAAGTTAGAGTAATTATAAATAAAAAGAGCTCAATGCCTGTTGTAAAAGGTAATATTCTAGAGCACTAACCAAAATACAGCGTAATAGACAGAGGATAAGAGAATGTCATAACCAATTGTTGATCGTGACCTGTTGTGTCAAGTAGAAGAATATAACTAACAACTTGTGCAGGAACAGTGTTTTATTTCGGGGACGACATCCCTTTTGGGGCTGTTGCAATTGTGAAAAGTGGCATATGAAAGTGGCTATCCGGGCGCCTGCAGGATATAAGGCAATAAGTAGAAGTATGCAGCTCAGCACCCAGCTTCTGTCCCTCCTGCTAGCCTAGTCGTCGAGATATATGAGTTTCTACGATGCAGGAAAGTTCATTTGTGGAGATTTGAGAAATCAGATGGCGACTATGCGAAAAGCTGCTGTCAGCGCAACTTTTGTGCAGGAACAAATGCAGACAACCGTGCTAGATTTCACCCCCCCCCCCCCATATCCTTGGTAGTTTTCCTACCCCACGCATGCAAGGAAAAACACGTATCAATTAATGATGTGCACCATATTGGCCCCGTGGCAAGCACATCGTTGTCGATTCAGCACTTCCTTGGTCATTTTTCTTTTTTATTTTTTTTTTTTGATGCAGGAAATCAATGGTGACAATCCGTAGACCGTAGACGGGAAGCGCCATTATTATGTCAAAAAATGACGTTTTAAACTTTTCTGTCCAATATCTGAGCCTTGCAGCTTGGTGTACGGTATTTCAGCGGAATTTCGATGGTAGCAACATACAATATGCGATACAATTCGGTAGGAAGGCTTTCCATGCAATTAGCCGCATCACGGCTGAGCAGGCACTGCCATAACAAACCGTAACTCGTTCACATTAAGACCTCCACAGATATTGCGAACTCCCTCCGAGACTCAGTTCAGTTGTGTCCGACTCTTCGTGACCCTATGGACCATATCACGCCACGCTTTCCGGTCTCTGACTATCTTCCTAACATCACATAACTTCATCTGCAGCGCCTCGAGGATGCCATCTAACCGTCGCGTTCGCTGTCTACCCCTTCTCCGGTGCCCTTCACCCTTTCCCAACATCAAATCTTTCTCCAGCGACTCCTCCCTTCTCATCAGATGACCAAAGTAGCTGAGCTTTAACTTTAGAATTTGACCCTCCAATGAGCAGTCAGGGTTTATGGTCGACAATATTGACTGATTTGATCTTCTCACAGTCCAAGGAACTCTCAAGAGTCTCCGCCAGCACCACAATTCAAACGCGCCAATTCTTCGGCAGTCAGCCTTCTTCACAGTCCAACTCTCGCATCCATACATCACAACTGGAAATACCATAGAACGAGTTATACGAATCTTGGTTGGCAGTGTAATGTCTCTGCTCTTTACTAGGCGGTAAAGACTAGCCATGGCTCTCTTTCCCAGAAGCAGGCGTCTCTTAATTTTATGGCTGCAGTCTCCTTCCGGGGTAATCTTGGAGCCCAAGAAGGGAAAATCTGTAGTTGGCATGTAAATGTTTTTCGCAGCTACACGCTACTGGTTGGACAAACCCCGTTCAAGTCGTCCGCTCAAATTACGGACAATGACTACCAATTGCCCCCCACGATGTCTCCGGATGCAGGCGCCCTCGTTCGGTGGATGCTGCAGACTAATCCCGCAGAGAGGCCGAGCATAACAGACGTCATGCACCATGATTTTATGACAAAGGGTATGGACTTCATTCTTGCATCATTCCTGTGTCTATGCGTTTTATTACAGAGGATTCTTTTTCGTGTAATGCTCTATAGTTTTGTCTGTTGCTCATAGCAAGAGGTAGGTAAAAACGTCCCCGGAAAAAAAGTCCCCGGAAGATACGTCCCCGGAAAAACCGTCCCCGGAAGAAACGTCCCCAGAAGAAGCGGTAACTAGGAAAAAAACATCCCCAAGGCCAGAGCCGACCCTAAAAAAATTTATTCCGGAACTCACATGAAAAAAAAAAAACACATTTATGCCATTCTTTCGTGGCTTTGAGATAAATGCAATCATCATTAGGAACCTGCGTCCTCTGGGGGCCCGAAATGTTTACAAGAACTGTGTAAAAGCGTGGTGAAAGAGCCATTTGGCTTTTTATACGTTGCGAGGTTCCGAGCTCCGCAGCTCGTTAAGCAATCATATATGGCAGGTCTAATAAGTTAGGTAACACTGCCCACTTAGAAAGGTACAAGCGGATCGGCGTATGGTAGTCTCGGGGAACCGCCCAAAGCAGAAGACGTCACTAGAATTACTTTCGAGACCTTCTGGTGACGAGGTTCAACCGTTCTTCTGATGCTGGTGTAGAATTGTGATAAGAGTGATGATGGTATAAGCAAAACGAGGCTTAACCGGTTGTGCATAATGGGCATAATAAAGCATCGCCCCAAGCTTCTCCGGTAAAGCCGGTGGTCAGCTCCTCTTTTCCCCGCAAACAAAGTGAAGACTAGGCGCTGCTACTGGGAGGGTATTACGGCTGCCATAATTTTTTGTGGTCATGAATGGCCGCATCATTTCGATGTTCGCGGTCAATTCCAAGCTGACAGGTGAAACCGCTGTAATAAAGTTAACATGCATCATTCATCATTGCAGCTCGCCACGGGGAAACGTATATAGTTATGTCCTATAGCGCCGGACTTCAGCCCCGTTCGGGGACATTTTTTCCTAATTCGCCAATAGGGACATTTTTTCCGGGGACGTTTCTTCCGGGGACATTTGCTCCGGGGACGTTTTTTCCGGGGACGTTTTTTCCGGGGACGTTTTTACCGGATCCCGGCGAGAGAACTTTTCCTTTCCTTTACAACAGGTGAAGGGAACTAAGCGGCCAGTCTAAAACCACCCTCAAAATTTTGCTGCAACTCAAGAGGCATCGAGTTGGGTTTTAGCACATGATGTGACTTGTTAAGCACTTGACATGGAGGAGCCACGTTCTTAAAAATCTGCTTTATATAGCTCTAAACCATCGGTTGTTGCTTGCTCCAACCTCCTCACACACTTTTTCTTTTTGAGCGCTGTGGGCTCTTGCAAGTCCAGTTGTTAGTTGTTCATTCCAAAGTATTTCTCTTTTTGCTACACGTGTGCTCAAAAAATCGCTGTCGCAACTGGCCTGTTGTCGATCCCTTTCTCGATAATTTCTCAGAGACTGCCGTCTTAATGGGGGCGATCTATTGTTCATCCCTTGAATGCTCTCCGCAAACTTTTTCCAGGGCTCCTTCCAGCTTATTTGCCAGAGTTGTGCCTCACAACTGAGCCTGAGTTGGATGCACTCAGTGCCACTCCGGACCTCTCCGACCAGGAAACCTTGCCGGAGAAAAATGAGATTCTTGGTGAGTTGATCTGTCTCTTCGGCTGAATTTTGCCGGGAGAAATATTAACTGTTATAATTACGCTGTGTTTTTTTTTTCATTCTGTGTATATTCGGAAGATGATCGCGTTTCATCCCTAGAGGTGCCTTCAATCTGATGCGAAAAAAAAATATACCTTCAAAAAGTACCTATGAGTGATGTCCATATAAAAATGATAAACGTTTTTTTTTTTTTTTTTTTTTTTGCGAGTGCGGTGTTTTGCAGACGCAGCGATGAGGTCGTAAGTATTGTTCACAGAAAATACCTTCCCTAATTTTTTTATTAGTATTTAAACAGCGACTGGAACTGATGACTTCACTTATAAAATGACAGCGAGCTCCGAAAATTTACTGAGGCGAGGATGGAAAAGGAGACGTCATATAGGTAATACTTTTCACGAAAAAAGCTCAGTGTCGCCGGTTAACATTGCAGAAGAGTTCAGAAGGAAAACTGAAGATTTTAAATCTAATTAGCACAGCACAGGGCTGACAGATTTGGTGAAGCTGATCCAAGTGGAATTGATAAGCAGTCCGAAATGTGCATGAGAGCACATGAGTCCTCAAAAAACGAGACACTTTAACACGCGTACACCCTTCAATGATTCTGGGGGCATCTCACTGGTGGTGTTTACAAACCACGTGTAGTCTTGGTGGAAGCCTGATGACACGGTGTTCACTGTATTGACGCGAACATTTGAAACCTGTATTTGTTGTTTTCAACAGCCTCTAGTATATCACTGGACAGCAGCGCACTGACTGATCTTGCGTTTTTTGTTTGTTCATGCTTGGTATTGTGAGGCTCTTCTTTATCACTTTCTTTCCATCGAAAGATGCGCCGAGATCAGTCTGGAACGACCGCAAGCAAGCACAACTGTTTCCGTACTTTTCCATAATCTCTTGGCTGATTTATCTAGACATTTCTGCGGTGACTTTAAACTGAGCACTGCTGTATAGGACGGCATTCTAACTTCGACAACCGACGGGCACCCTTCCTGCTACCGACGGCTCCAAATTGCTTAGTTCTTTTCCGAGCGAAAGTCAGAATGATCATAGCCTTCTATATATCATACATAACCGGTCAACAACACCGGCGCGGACGTTCAAGATATAGTGCCTAGAATATATAGGCACTATAATTGTTATCTCAAAGCGCAAGTTGTTGGCACCGCTTCGTGTGACATACCAATAGCAAGTTTCATTGCTTCCTATATTATCCAAGACTGGGCATGGATAATATAGAAAGCTATGACCCAATAAAGAGTTAATTCATATGCAACGCCAGTGTCTTCATTTGTAGCTACCGGGCTTGTCATCACTGCAAGAGAGTATTAGCGGACTGGCGAGCCCAGCAAAAAAACGTTCCGTTGCTTGGCACTTCCATGTGCGACCATCAAAATGGGCTGCGGAAAGCAAATGAAAATGTCAGGATGGGTCGTCCTACCGCTTTAGCTGGTTGGTATCAGCAGTGAGAGACCTGGTGTGGTAGGTCTGTTTTGGCATCTCGCGGGTTTTTAGCATTTCGATGTCAACGTGGATACAAGGTGATGTTACGCTTACTTCGGTTCAATGACGTCCCAGCTAGGTAAGGTCGTTTAGGCTTATACAAACCGGAAGAACGGCAGCACTGATGCACTCATATTTGTGCACATTTTAGCGCACGCGACGAGCCAACCAGACGCACAAAATATGCCTCTCAATATATGTCGAGTATCGTGTGCTCCCATATTACCTCTATGCTCCTTATCTACTGTAACAGCCTCTCTTTGGGCACTGATATGCTATTACAATTACCTTTTCCACTTGATGGTATGTCGGTTACTTTCTCGTGGTATTATTCGTCCAACCCATATTCAGTTCATCATGGCGTCCCTTAATGTTATCCTCACGACTTTATTTTCTATAACTTGTCGCATCATACACAACTTTATCTCCAACCTTTTATTGATCACAATAGCAGCCCCATCTCCTAGTGCTGGCAATACAATGATTATATGGTTTGATATTCTCGGATTTTCTTAAGCTGCTAGTAATGACTAGCGAGTCTGCAAAATGCGTTCTACCACAATCTTATTATCTAGCGGTCTCACTGTTATGGCCACCCTAGATCTGTGATCAATATGTGTCCTAAATAGGTGTATTCCTTTATTGTTTTCAATGTACCATTGTCTGCTGGACACTATAGCTCATTGTGTATGTTGTACAGGATCAGTTCTTGCAGTTTTCATATCATGTTTAACCCCGCTGGGGGGAGGGGGGGGGGGGGGCAGTGGTAAACTTCTAGTGTATTTATTTAGAAATGAAAGGTTTTTTTTTTGTACCTTGGGGAAATCACTGTTTCATATGCCGCAAACCGGAAACTATCGAACACTTTTTCTTAGACTGTTGGGAAGCTTTTTTCTTCTTTGACATTCTACAACGAACAATTAAAAAATACCTACCCGTGGATGCATTCGAAATTCATTTTTACTAATTGAAGATGATGATGGGCTACCGCTGGACATGATCATGTTATTGGGCCTGCACAGTATATGGCGATCCAGAATGACTTTCAGGCATGCAGAACGTGATGCGAGGAAAATACGACAGTATTTTCACGAAGCCGTTGCGAGTGTTATTGAAGTTTTCAAGACACAAGACGAAGTGCCTGAGTGGCTTCCGAGAATAAAAGTGTTGCTACAAATGCCTGATTTGTAATGAATCACGCAGCCCAAATCGCGTGGTTGTAACCCATGTTGTGTGTTTGTCGCGTAATATTCTGTGTGTGTGTGTGTTTGTGTGTGTGTGGAGTAATGTTCTTGATGTGTAAAATTTGATAATAAATTAGGCAATAAAGAAAAAAAGGGGGTGGCGCAGTGTTTACAGCTCTTGACTACTGCTCCCAAGTACACGGCATCGAATCCCCACCTCGGGGACCGCTTTTCGATGGACTCAAAAACCAAGGCTCCCGTGTGCTTTGCGATGTCAGTGCACGCTAAAGAAGCACAGGCGGTCGAAATTTCCGTAGTTCTCCACTACGGCGTCTGTCACAGCCTGAGTCACTTTGGGACGCTAAACCCCACAAACCAAACCATATCACCTCTTTTGACCAGAATTTTAGTGTAACTAAACATGAGCTCAACCTTCGCCTTGGTGTAGCATAGCTTAACTTTCTATATACTCCTCTTTTATAAAGATGCATATCATTGTACACACTCCTCTTTTATGAAGATGCATCGATTGACGACCTCTTTTACATACCTCTGAGATTTCTTAGCCAGTTTATCCTAGTCGTAAATGTACGACTATAGCAAGTTGAAAAGCAAAATACATTTCTCTAATACATCACTAAGCCTGGCACAAAGTGGCCCAAATAGCCACTGTGTCATAATTGTAAAAAAAAAAGGTCAACGAAACAAACAAGAAAAAATTGTATTTGTGCCGGTAATCGCAATTCGACACACAAAATCCACCTGAAAAATAAGCAGTGACTGCCATTGGTTAGATCGCGTAGCCTCATGTGAGCTTGTTCCTGACTGCTGTTTTTACATTTTCCTCCTTTTCTTGTCCAGATACCTGAACCTGGGTCGACGCCTTGAGTATGATGGCAGAATCGGCCACAGGCTGCATTGCTTGACTGAAAGGAATTCACTTCTCAGAATCATGACCTCCTACAGAGCTCTGACGACCGATTCAGGGATTAAAGATATTTTTCATTGTAAATAAATCAATGCCCTTTCAAGACTCTAAAAGAAACTGCGAAAGAAGAACTACCCCATTATTCGTGGCACCATTATGAATACCTGTGTGTCTGATGCCGCCACCACCTATTCCAGTTTTAGCTAATTTAATCAGTCCTTTAACGACAGAACAAAAACTATCTCCGCCAATGACTTTACATATTTTTTCTTTTATAGAAATGTACTGGCATAATCTACCCTCGCAGTACGTATCCGTACGCTTTTCGACAATGCCCGGTCTCTATCTGGAATAGCTTCTGGGTTGTATACAGTCGAATTACAAATATTTGTTTTGTAATGTGTGCACAGTGACGCTTTAGTTGCAGTACAGTTCTTATCATTCATCAGCTAAAACTTTGAATAAAACGTTTTGCTCGATGTGCTACTGCAATGTGTGTTTCTTGGAGCTGTCCAAAAACAACTTTCAGTTGCTTTCCAGGATGAAAAAATTACAGTGGTAGAAATAGCTACTCTTCAATCATGTATACCAATTACTAAGTGTTGCTTCGAAGCCCCGCTGCTCCATGCGGCCACTTCGTGGAGGTTACCGAGTAGTAACACACTCTGCGAGGAAGGCTGCTCAAAAATCGCAAATCCCTGCAGCCTTAACAAAAAAGATGCCCTGCAAGATAACTCAGTTCGTTGGGGCCTAGTTCTGTTGACAGCGCCACATTGGCATCCCTCTCCACAAGAAGATTTTAGGGCCATACTTGTCTGCATTTTATGGCCTTAAAACATGCGCACCCCCAATGCTGCTGGGGAATCCAGTATCACCCCTCATTTTACACATGGCCACCATACGTAGTCTACCCTATGCCCCGCTGTAGCAAAGCTCCGCTGCCCAGGGTGCGCGACTAAAATCGCATAAGGAGCGCCACCTGGTTTCAGAATGAGCAAGCTTGTAGTAGGATGGCCAGACTAGTGGGCGGGACCTGGTTGATGTGGTCGTCAGATGGTAAGCTTTCTGTTTCCACTTGTAGTATCTTTATTTCACATTTAAAGTTCTGAAGAACTTAAGTTTACAGAGATTGGCTTAAATGCGCAGCTTGGCCACCGCAACTGCCTGCCAACTTGGCTGCAAGCCACGCTGTGGTAGTTTTACGGAAACTATAACGCCGCTACACGCCGGTTAGAAATTGAGGCTATTGACTTTTTGTTGTACTGAAGGACTATTTTTACGTTTTGTCTCCTTGAAAAGCAAATTACGGTACGCTTTCGAGCAAGCAAGCTTTAACTGCGATGAAGCATCGCTACTGGAGGAAATACACAACACAATTTGAAACGATATCGTTAGATAGGATTTTCGTGCTAACACAGTAACCGTGACCAAAACTTATCCACAGCCCGTTTGAATAACTGTGATAAGTAGTAATATAGCGAAAATATGACTGCAAGAATTGATGTTCGTGTCTCGCAGTAAATAACGGCTTGTGAGGGCGAAGGAATGTAGACATATCTGTAGATAAACATTAGGCCAGCCGTCGCGTTTCGACACTTTCAGGATTACTACCGCTCAAGGCTAACATTCGATAGGTTCAGTTGCTTTTCTATTATTCCTTGAAGTGGTTAATATCAAGATCAGCGTCGAATTAAAGGCGAAAGCCTTGATTGGCTCTGTTCGCGAAAGCATGCCCCAAAAGGTGGAAACAATATATGAAATCAAAATATAACGTGTTAGGCAGGTAGTCTGAATGTGTGTAATGACAAGTGATATACAAATATGTCCTTCCCAGTAATGTCATGTGAGTCATTACAGTTTAGTCATGAGTCATAGACACTTGCCACGAGTTAGTCTGATCGGACGTCCAATGCGAACGACTATCGTGTCCATGACTTGTGCAAGTCAATGGAAGTGGCTACTGTCTAGTGATGACTGTCAAAAACGCCGAGTCACGACCCTCTAGGAGCTACTAAAGAGTACCTAACGCACATGTTTTCGCATTTCTCCATACAGATCTTTGCAGTACTGCTTTTTTGTTTCAAATTGATAACTGTCCCGAGTTAGACTCCAGAAGTTCAAGACAGCAGTCTAGTGAACCAATTTCCTCTATTTGGGGGCAAAATGATTAACACTCCTGTGGCTGTGGTCAAAGTCGTCAACGCAAGGTTTCAAAGTATATACTCGGGGTGAACGTGTCTCTCCATTAGTCAATTTATTTCTCTAAAAAAATACTTGGGCGGGTAGGGTATGTATCTAGGGAGGTATGTATTTATGTATATATGGAGACATGGATGAATGTAAGGACGCATGGATGTATGCATTTAAGTATTGTTGCATGACTGTATGTATACATTGAATGCATGTATAATGTATGCACGTAGTTAGGAAAGTGGCAGGTAGGGGAGTATGTAGGTAGATAAGATAGGTATGCATGTTGTAGGCAGGTAGGCAGATAGGTTAGGTATTTAGGATAAGTAGGTGGGTAGGTTAAGTAGGTGGTGTCGTGCCAGTGCGGTGGTTCGGGAAGTACGATGCTCAGGGTCCTCAACGAAGTGGCTCAGCTCACAGATATCGCTGTTTAATTTTGAAGCAAAATTAACGTACCTTTAACAGGGATGAAGGTTGCTTAGACAGTTTAGAGAGAGAGAGAGAGAAAAGAGATTATGGAACAACGTGCAAAAACACATAAGCAGGCTGCTTGCAACTGTCCGTCGTAGTCGCTGGTTCTTGGAGTTTGGAGAACTTTAACCGTAACATTGACGCAGCAGTTTACTGGAAACATAGCAGTAACGTAGAAGCCTTCAAAGACAGCGAATGAGCTGTTTGTCTCAATATGAGAACACGTATTTCGGCGGTCACTGCTGTGCGGCCCCCGGAAACAATTCTTGGCACTCCTTTTCCATCCATGCTGTGCGGTTCCCTGTGCTGTATCTTTGAGCAACGCGGGCCTCTGCGTGTTCCCTCCTTCCCGTTGAAAACCGGGGGAGTCATCCCTATCACAACAGTGGGTAGGGAGATGGGAAAAGGAACATAAACAATTTTTCCCTCATGCCAATCGCTCTCAGGTGACAAAACCGTGCCTCGTAGGTTTATTGCGCAGTCGACTGCTGTGGCTGCGCTATGAATATCCTATCCTCTTTTAAAGCGTGAAAACTAATTCCATTTAGAGCCAAAAACTGCGGGCAGAAGCAAGGGACTCACACAAGAGATAATCGATTGTCTCTTCGCAGCTACATCTTGCCAAGCAGAGCTGTCGTATCAGAGCACAATAAAACCCATCGTTTCCATCCCTAAGGGAGAGCTTCCTATGAGCAGCGCTGCAGGCGGGACGCAATGCCAGTGTCTAACCGAAATGAGACACGAAGAAGCCTCCAGACGTAAGGCACGAGCTTTGATATACAAAATGAGTGCCTAATGCATTCCGCACATGGCGCTTAATTAGCAAGAGAAGTGAGGTCTTCGAGCCGGGCGGTTGCAAGACGAAAACGCTATACTCCGCACGGTCACCGACAATCAGAAAATAAAAAATCGGAAAGTATTATCTCACCAAAAATAAAAATAAACTTGACTGAAAATTAAGAACGCTTATCCTATACGGAATACACCGCGTCCTTTGGCCAGAAGTGTCCATTTTGCACCATGTTCCAAATGGTAAATTTTGAATGCGTGTTATGAGCAAATAGTTCATCTTTTAATCGCCTTGACAATGGCTGTATCTCTGAAATGAACAGTTTCGAGGAAAGGGATCTGAGAAAACTTTAGCTTTCTCAACTGCTGTTTCTTACGAAATTCTTGCTTGCTGAGCCACGCTTGAGCGAGAGCGTATAGCAAGCGATAGGGCGAAGCATCCACCCTGGTCTACCGCCGATTGTTTAACTAGGCCTTCGCCTAATTTCGCAATTAAATATATCTCTGGTGGTGAGCAAAATGCTTACAAAACAAACTCCACCGCTGAGATGAATTACCATCAGGGCAATTCATCTCAGTTGTACTTACCTGGCTGCTGCCGTCCAAGAGCCGCGCCCCACCAAAAGGTTTAAAAGGTATGGACCTCAAGAATACATTAAATCTCGGTTCAGCCCTAGTGAAAAACACCATATGAGTCACAATAACCTCATACAGATTTGTCATACTAAACTCATACAAATATCATACAATCTCATATATTTCTCAAACGTTGAATGAGATTGGTATGATATGATATGAGATTTGTACGTGTTTAGTTTGAGACTTTGTTTTCACTAGGGTGGGCCCTTATTTCTCACATTAACTGCACCGTCTTGCACGCTGCGCAGTCAAAACAGTACAGCTTTCGGGCTTCGCCACTGACAATGAGTGGAGAAACTAACTCTCGCCGCGATAATGGTACATATGCTGTTACGAACAAGATTGGAAAGGAAATTAAGAGGCAAGTACTTATGGCCCAACGTGTCTCTACAGTGGGCTGCTAGCGTGGATATGACGCTTTCGCCATAATTGCGTCACTGGAAAACGATTTAGGGCGTAAAGGGTACAAAAGACAGCCGACTGTCGCTCATAGGGGCTGACACTATGTGTTAGCTCCTACGATGTTGCCACGCTGCAAAACAATGTTGCCAAGCGAAGTTTCACTGTTGGTACAGTGAAAAAGGTATGCCTACCCCCGTCTCACTTTTCTTTTAGGCTTTGAAGACGAGGTCCTCTTTCCAACAGATGCAGTAACAATAAAGTACACCAAACAGAACTGTTTGTTTAATATTTTACCGTGAAAAGAACAAGGGCGCTGTCGATAACAGTATGTGGATGCTTGTGGCAATGAAAATGTATTAACAGTAGAAGCCAAAAAGTTAATTGGAAATATAAATCTGCAGGTAAAACAGAAATGGCCCCTAACATCAGCATTGTGAAATAAACCCCTGAGCCAAAACAAAACCCATGCCAGTTATAAAGTTTGACAGCCAGTGACTTTACAAGGACAATATTTACGGGCATTTTTGTAAGCATTTATGCAAACATGTTTCATTCACTATTGCCAACATCATTCAATGTTGAACCAGTCGTCGCTGCACCACAGTAGGCCATCCTTCCATGAAGAGAAACCCTGGCAGTCTATCCTGTGGGTGATGCTACTGGCGTACTTGATGCACAGCCACAGGTTTGGTCAGCTGCACAAGAAAAATATGAAAAAGGGATAAAAGAAAATTCAAAAGAAGTTCGAAACATCTCAAATGGCATATACTAAGCATGTTCGAACATCATTACGTTGTTGAAAAATTTGGAAAACTTGGAATCAGAAAACACGACACGAAACTTAGATGAGGAGCGCAAGCCTGTAGCAGAGGCGCCTTGTGGTGTTATAGGTATAAAACAGGGTTTGTCGAGTGCTGCAAAGGAGTCGTCTATAAAATTTCGCTCTCATGTAGTCGAGCATATGTGGGGCAAACGTACCTATTCATCAACGAAAAGCTCAGAGAAATCAGGCGTAACTGTGGCCAGTATAATGGAACTGGAAATCTGGGGCCACAATGAAAAGATTGCAGACCCTATTCCTATGAGACTGCAGCTCTGCTAAAATCATTGGGAGAGGTTAACCACGGAGCCGAGGGAGGTTTACTGCATCGAAAACGGAAAAGAAGGGCCCTGTCTCAGCGACCCTAATGTGACGCGATCCAAACAAAAACAAGATTTCTTGGAAAAGTAAAAAATTGGAAAACTGATATGTTGTGTCAAACGGCACACTTGCGCCCGTAGATATGATAACACCATTGCCGACTTTGGTTGTTTTTTAAGAAGTTTCGACTTCCGAAGCTCACATATGTGTGCATACTGCAATACAATTTCAGTCGCTAGTTTGCGCACCGGTGTCTCGTGTCGTTTTCTGTTCTTTGTCCATTTGTTTCACAACCGCAGCGATGTTTGAACATATGAATCACCGACTATCCCAACATCAAATACACTTCGCGTTTGTAAGACGTATATTTTGAAATCTGGACGGGGATGAGAAAGAGTATAACTTAGCAATTGAAAATTTGTTGACGATCTTGTTGTTCTATGATGTTGACATTTGTTTTATGGTGCATATAATACTTGGCCCACGTTAGGCTGATTAGCGTGAATGATATGAAATCCAAATTTCGTTCCCTTTTTAAACGCCCTTGTCAATCCGTTATGAGCAGCGTAAACATCTTGAGAAGTGCGACTGCTTTGAGAAGGTGTAAGCCATTTTATGTATTTTTACAAAGGGTAACAAAATGGGATGCGCCGTTA
>JAJIZL010034371.1:0-16070 GCA_023969395.1 Amblyomma maculatum
TGCCGAAGAAAGTATGCGCTCCGCACCTGTACGAGAAAGAACTTGGGGGAGCGTTGTGAAACCCGCACGCACTGCTGCCAAAATGCAGGTTTCAAGAAAGGGTACTCAACTATTGACCATATCTGTGTCATCAACCAGGTGATAGAAAAATGCTCGGAATATAACCAGCCCTTATAGATAGCTTTCATTGATTACAAAAAAGCATTTGAATAAGTAGAAACTTCGGCAGTCATACAGGCATTGCGAAGACTAGCCTTATGTGAAAGTACGGGAAAATACATGCACAGCTAAACCTCGGTATAACGAACTTCAGTATAACGAAATCCTCGATATAACGAGGTTACAAGGAATACATAACATAATGCCCATTGGAAAATGTATATTTTATCTTGATATAACTAAGTAAATATATCTGTAATTTCATTATAATGAAATCTTCAGACAAATACAGTAGAACTCCGATGATACGTTTTTCACGGGACCGTAAAAAAAACAGTGTAAGCGCCGGGAAGAAGGACAAATTGAAAAATGACAGTAGTGGGCAAGTGAACGCGTTTATTACCATGCTAACGCTTAAAAAAGTCGTGCAGCGTTGTCTGTTGCATTTTCTCGTGTCCCGTGAGCACACTCGTTTTTCCAATACTTGCAGTACCGTGTTACTCTCGCCGCGGTCGTCGCAAACATACCTTCTGAGAAGGTCTAATGCCGCTACAGCCGAAGTGAAGGTGGGTTCAAGTAGCGGCTCAACCTCCTCCTCATCGTCGTCACTGTTGTGCGCGTTGACACACTCGGCCATGATCTGGTCAATGGCCATCATCTCGGAGGTGACAACAGCGTCGTCTACAGAAACATAATCGCTGTACATGATCCCGTAGGCGCCAACTGCTTCCATGGCTGTGTCGAGTTCACAGTCCTTGGTGCTTACAGGTTCTGCTGCGCAGTCTGCGTCTCCGAAACACTTTGCAAAACAGTTTTTGACCATTGCGGCAGTGACAGCGTTCCATGTCGTAGCCAAATAGTGCATGGCATCAGAACTGTAATGCCAGTCGGCTGCTGCCCGCGATCCACTGAGGCCAGGGATCGCTTCACTATGCACTTTTTGTAAAAATGCTTGACATTTTTTATGATGCCAGCATCCAAGGGTTGAAGGTGGCTTGTTGTGTTGGCCGGAAGGTACACCACCTTGACGTTCCACAGCGACGTAGTGTCCTTAGGGTGCGCGGAGCAGTTGTCTAAAAACAGAACAACCTTTCTTCCCTGACTGCCCATTTTTGAGTCGATGTAGGACAAGAACTCCTCAAAAATTGCACACGTCATCCAGGCTTTGCTGTTGTTCTTGTAGTGGCAGGGCAGGTACCGGATGTTTTTCAGGCACCGTGGGCTTCGAAATTTTCCAATGACAGACAGCTTCATCATCTCGGAGCCATCCGAGTTGCAACGCAACAACACGGTGAAGCGTTCTTTGCTGCTTTTCCCGCTGTGGCAAGCCTCGCCTTTAAAGCTCAGCGTCTTTGACGGCTGTACCTTATAAAAGAGGCCCGCTTCATCGGCATTCAAAATATCCCTGGGTTCGTAGCCCTCGATAATGCCCGCCATAGACTCTTTCCAGTTGTCTACGGTAGCAGTGTCCACACTTGCAGCCTCCCCGTTCACGGTTCGATAGCAAATTCCGTGCCTTCTCTTAAAGCGGTCGATCCAACCGTTTGACGCACTGAAATCGTTGATCCCAAGCTTGTCTGCTATCTCCAGCGCTTTTTCTCGCAAAATGATGCCATCAAAACTTAAACCTGTTCTGGCTCGCTTGAACCATTTGTAAACAGCCTCATCAAGCTGCACGTGCCCCGCACTGCGGGCTTGCTTGCTTTTGATGTCGAATGACCGGGCGTTTCCTTCGATCTCGTTTCTTTTCGAAACAATGGAGTTCAAGGTGGATGGCGCGAGTTCCAGATCTTTTGCGATGCACAGCCGCTTCCGTGTTGGGTTTGCATCCACGGTGCGAAGAATGTTCAGCTTTTCCACCAAGGAGAGCGCTTTGCGTTTTCTTGATTCCATCACTGTAACAAGTTCCCGCGCTGCGGCGGAACGAGGCAGCCGCTAATCCACAGCGTTTAACGTTGTAGTGTGAAAGGGTCGGCACGGCGTCAGGTGGGCGATTGAGCGCGCTGGACGTGTGTGCACACAACCACGGTACGAATTCACTTCTTGCGTATCCCACAGCAGGAAAACACCCTCGAAATGATTCCTAGCCGGAGGTGCGAAACGATGCAATGATATGTGGAAGGAGTCCGAAGCACGAAGTCAGCCGCGCAAGCACCAACCACATGAAGCAGCACGGATAACGAAAAATGGCACGTCGCACGATGATAGGTAAAAAAGATGCAAAATTGGATTGGATTGGTACTGAGACTGCTGTTGATGATGATGACGCCGTCTGCCGCGAGCACCTTCTGTAGACACGCCACCAACGACAGGCCAAGTCAGGTCAAGTCAATTGGCCTTAAAAGTAAACATGGCTGTCTCTGCTTGTTATTCAGGCCTGCCAGTTCGCGACGTATGATGCGGGAACGTGCCTGAAGTTATGACGTAACAGTGCATTAGAACGAGGTCGCAGTTCTAATGCATAGAACACTATGTGAGTCGTGCCGGGACTCGATCATAAGAACACAGCACCTGCGAACGCAACCGCGGGGCTCTACTGTAAATTTTACCCGGAAGGACAAAAATTTCGCACAGGCGACGACAGCCAAGGGAAAAGCGTTGCCACCACGCGAGACTTGGGTAACCTTCGCGGACGGCCTCCCGGGGTGCGCGGCATTCGCTCCCTACAAGCAAGAGATAAGCGATAAGCTGCTGGAGTATCGCGCCCCCACCTCCTGCTTTTTTTTTTTTTCTCTCCCTTTGCTCCCTTTGTCTTTTTGCTTTGTCACAAATGGAGGAGAGCAGTGGCTCCCCCCGCCCCCATTCTTGCTCTGCTCACTCCTTTGCTGCGATCCAAAGAACCTCTTCCCCATGCCTGCGGAGGCTGATGCGTCAGCGTGCACGCCTGTCTGTCATTGGCCCTTTCTCGCGCGGCCTCCGCTTCCACAGTCGTTTGTGCGCTGCTTGCAGCTCGGTTTGTCGATTCCAACTCTCCTTCGCTTTGGTTTTCCGCTTGCGTTGCCGCAGCCACTGTTTGTATGCTGCTTTATGCGCGGTTCGTCGATTCTCTTCTACGACTCTCCTTCGCTTTGATTTCCCGCTTGTGTTGCTGCTATGAGTGGTTGTAAGCGAAATCGCTTTCACTTGCAAAAGGCGGCAATTCTGGAAGCCATTTCGAAAGGCAAGAAATAGAAAGACGATGGGCTTGATTCGCCATATCTCAGAGTACGCTCTCAACAATCTTGAAAGCCAAGGACTCCATCCTCAGCTCTGCAAAGTGGGGCACAGCGCCGAGCGTAAGCGACTGAGAACGCTACCTACGAAGATGTGGACAAGGCTGTGTTCTCCTGGTTTATGGACGCCAGAGCACAGAATGTGCCTGTGGGTGGGGCAATTTTGCAGCAGAAAGCAAAGGACTTCAGTTGCCTGCTTGACAAGGACGCCTGTAAGGCTAGCATTGGTTGGCTGCACCGTTTCAAGTCTCGTTACGGGATTGTCGGATGGGTGCTTTGCGGGGAGTCGACGTCGGCCAGCACGCCCTGAAGCCACTACTTGGTGAAGGAAATCCCAAGATTACCGACGAGGTACCAACCATCAGAGGTGTTCAATGCGGATGAAACTGTTTTTTTATCAAATGCTACCAAATCAGACTCTAGCACTAAAAGAGGATCGCTGTCACGGCGGGAAGCAGAGTAAGCTGCACATCACAGCTCTTCTCTGCGTAAACATGGATGCCACCAACAAGCGGGTGCCGCTTGTGACTGGCAAAGGTAAGAAGCTGCAATGTTTTAAAAACGCTCAGAAGCTGGAAGTTGAGTACACTTCGAACAAGAAGGCGTGGATGTCCCACGACATCTTCTACGACTGGTTCCGGGCATTTGACAAGGAAATGGAGCGTGACGGCCGTAGTATTCGCCTCTTGGTGGACAATTGTTCTGCCCATCACGTCAACGATGTGGAGCTGAAAAATGTCGAGCTGCGGTTTTTCCCGCCGAACTGTACTTCGCAGATTCAGCCGCTTGACCAGGGAATAATAAACAGTATGAAGTGCACATATTGTCATCGGTTCATCGACAAGCTACTGCTCGATCTCCGCTTGAAACATCCCACCAAGGTAGACATTTTTCATGCTTTGGAGATGTTCACTGCATCCTGAAAGGCGACATTGAAGGACATGATTCAGAACTGTTTCCGGAAGGCCGGGTTTGAGAACATTGCAGCTTGAACGAGTGCCCCTGAAGAACGCGATAGCGCGGAGGCCAATGAAGGAGCTCTGTTCGCTACCCATGCACTTGGACACGGCGCGGGAGCCAATCAGGCCGGCCTCAAAGAAGCATGGAGATGCCTGGAAAGTGACGGGGCCGTTCCTGATGTTGTCATTTTGGAGGACTTACTCTGCGCCGACAATTGCATTGTTACTACTGAGGAAGTGACGGAAGACTCCATCGTGCAAGACGTGCGGGGAAATACGCAGGAGGACCCAGGCAGTGACACTGACGCTGAAGACGGCGAAGCCCCAAGCAACTGTGAAGTACTTGACATAATTGACATGCTGCGGCGCTACGCGAGGTTTAATAAGACAGCAAGAAGCGATGCAATCCTTGTGGGCCTATGAACACAGTGTGAGGCCATCTCTGATAGCTAAACAGAAGCAAAAGAAGTTCACGGATTACTTTCAGAGAAAATAAAAACGAAGTCCTTACAACTGGCAAGTGCTTTGGTAATGTTACCGTATGCTAGGCACGTAATTTCAATACAACGAAATTTCATTATATAACGAATTAAACTGCCGATGTTTACGACTTCGTTATATCGAGGTCTAACTGTAGTGGCTGCACAGCAACCATAGTTGTGCATAACGAAAGTAAAAAAATTCTCATAAAAAAAGGTTTGGTTTTTGGGGTTTAACGTCTCAAAGCGACTCTGGCTATGAGAGATGCTGTAGTGGAGGACTCCGGAAATTGTGACCACCTTGGGTTCTTTAATGTGCACTGACATCCCACAGCACATGGGCGCATAGCAGTTAGGGATAAGGGCAGGGTGTTGAACCAGAACCGAACTGAAAACCGGAACTGAACCTGAATTTTTGCTCGAAACTGGAACCGAACCGAACCCGAATTTTTTTTCGCCATCTTGGCACCGATCTCGAACTGGAACAAATCAGGTGAACCGTTCCGAACTGGTTTGCAGTACTGTTCTGACCCACTTTTACTGCAACTTGACCTTCATTATTTATTTTTTTTTTCATCACTGCTTTAAAGTGCTTTGCTCACTTATTTCCAAAGTGCCACGGCACACCACAAACATCACAATCGTCCTTTGCAAAAATATGACAAGAACAAAGGAATATTACCACATGGAAGCACCATTCTCTTTTGTCGGGGGTATTGTTTCATCGCTAACACGGGTGGCCGCTGCACAGCACAGTGGCAGTCATGGAGAAAGTTGCCCCATTCGAGAGCCTTCCTAGGCTGTGAAATAATAGCTGATAATTCGAAAGTTGAGCTAAATATTCAGATAAATAAATACATAACCATGTACAACTCAAGAATGAGTTAAAAAATGTCATGCAAATCGTTTTATTTTCCTATCGTTCGGCAATGTCACAGTGAGTCAGGTGGCACGTGTATAGCAGCCGTATGCGATGCGACGCTAGCAGATGCAGTCTATTTTACCGAGACTTTAGATTGATAAGTTGAAGGTCGGAAGGAAGCTGAAGGTCGGAAGACTGCCTTTGGCAGCAATTTACTGGTCTGTTCTTGAGTTGTATTTGAACTTGGCAGAGAGATAAATCCATAAGTTGATTTCGCCATTTGTCCCTAGCGATGGCTGTTTGTTTTATTTCCCTTCGCAAGTTTGACTATGCCAGGAATGAAGCTCCGATGTTCATATGTGACAGCGTGGAGCAAGGAATTGAGTAGAATTACTGTTAGCAGTATCAATTCACAAGCTCTCTTTGGTGTGCTATTGTTTCGGCCCGTACAACTACGATGTCGAAAAAAGATTGCATTTCATTGTTTTATCCACCATCATTGATGCAAATACCTAAGACAGGCACTGAAAGATAGAGAAAATGTAACTAATAAGTAACCTGGTCTACGGGTTGCGTGGTGACGTAATCGGGGAAAAAAAACCTTGAAAAGCAGGTTGAAGGACAAGGTCAGTTGGACCGATGGAGGCTTCGACTAAGCTCTAAGGAAAAAGAAAGCAGAAGATGGATGGCATTAATTGAGTCACTGGTGAACTGTAGCTTGAACCCTCGATACCACATTACATTGGCCTGCGAGGAAAGGTGTCGAGCAAAACGGCATTTAGTCACCACGTGCACATGGAAGCGGTTGCTTAGGGCGATCAAGTACCACTGCAGGCAGGAGCAGAATCTCCCCCCAAGAGCTAAGAATGAGCTTGAAGCGCATCTTATGTAAGGAGCCTGCAAGGACTCGGAGACAGCGACAGTTCTTTCAGAATTGAAGAAGTAGACAGCCTGCTCTACGCATTTAAAAAGGTGCCCAGAATATGCAGACTCAAGTGTTCTGTAATCTTGGGAGGAGGAGAAGTTGCGGCACCCAGAACTGTATTCACTAGCTGCAGTAGCGCTTGCTGTGCCATCTACCCAAGTCAGTGCCGAGAGAGCATTTTCTGGACTAAAGTCCTCTCCTCATTGAACCCGGATGATATAAGCAATCCTCGACAATGTCCTCGTCCTTCGGTCTTTCTATGCTGGCAAATTAAAAAGTTGAGAGCATTTAAGGGGAGATGCTTCTCGAAGACACTTTTTTTTTAATATCTGACTTAGAGCTATGAAACTACGGCTATTCAGTTTTTTATGCTGATCTAAAATCTGCAATTATTTTAATTGTAAGTTGCATAGGTTTTTTTTCTGTTCAGTGACAATGTGCAAAATATATACCCTTTTGCCCCCCCTTTTGCCATACTGAATTTTCATAAACATACATCTTTTATGGCTCATTTTGATTCATATAAACTGTAGAGTGCTAAAAGCTAATTATATACGCCATGCGCAGCGCCTATAGAGGCGCCACTGAAAGCCACGTAGCGGCGGCCGTCGGAACCCAAGGCGGGCCTTATGCGGCAAGCGTGGCCGTGGTGCAGCGTGCGATCTGCCGTTTGTGCGCGTCTCGCGGGCACTTCCGCGGTGACAATGTGCGCAAGGAGATCGCACTTTATAATAGTGGACATGTGTTCGATATCACGGCCGTCTGGAACTACATTGCCTCCATATGCATCAAGTGTCTGCAGCAGACGAGCGTCAACCAGCTTGCGTACGAAGTGGCGCTCATTTTGAGTATCGCGCTTTCGTTACAATGCCACGCTAATTCGTTCATTCCGACTAATGAACCAATGTTCTTTATTTGCTTATTGGTACCCGCTTGCTTCATTTACATGCAATATATTACTACAGTAAACTAGGCAGCGTCGTCTAAACTGAGAGCGGTTTCGTACTGGTGCGACCGCAGACAAATCCAACGAGCTGGCAAACCAGCATTCTGAGCATCAGAAAAATAGTGCAAATTGGGCTCCTGTAGTAAGAGTTCAGATTTTTCATGCTTGCGCTTTAGCACTGCCTGTACGGCTTGGATTTCACGTATTATTCCGTCCTCAAAAAGGCAGAGCGGGTAGATAATTTCATGGGGAAGTGAGATATCAGCAGAGGTAATATCTGAAAAGCTGCATCACAGGTTAGCCAAGAGCATATTAGATTTAAATTTTATATCCTATTTTTTTTATTGTAGTATCATCTTCATTTCATTTATGTCCCACTCGCGCCCAACGGTAGGAAACAGGGCGCTTTACAACAAGCTCTAGAGCCCTTAGTCTGGATAGCAAGTGCAGCGACATGTTACCGTATTTACTCGCATAATGCTCGCACTCGCATAATGCTCGCACCCCCCACATTGCCTATCGAAAATTGGAATTTTTTTTTTTCCTCGCATAATCATCGCACCCCCAACATCACTGCCGCGAGAGTCGGCATGTTGCACCGTGGCAGTCGACTACGCGTAGCGAGCGCCATCTTTCTAGTGCTACTGAAACTAGCTGGCCCCGTTAGGTGCGTGCGCTACCAGGAGGCGCTACCCGACCCAACCGACGATCATCATCACCAGCTCCGACCACTCCGAGCGCCTCGAGAAGGAAACGTCAAGGTGTTTCGTCAGTTTTGTTCCGCTGGTACCGCCGCACGTTCTCCCGAGTTCCGCGCATAGTTCTGCCATTTTGCGAAGACTTTCGTAGGCCTCGCTCAGTGCGTGCTACTTTTGTCACCGTGCTCTTGGTGCCGCTTCGCCATGGGGCGATACGCAAGCTACACCGCTGCCTTTAAGCTAAAAGCTGTCGAGTACGCTTTGGAGCACGGCAACCGCGCTGCCAGCAGACACTTCGGAGTCAACGAGTTTTGTGTCCGCTACTGGAGACGGCAGCACGACAAGCTCAAGGCAACCAGCAAGACTCGGCGTGCCTTCCGTGGTCCGAAGACGGGAAAGTTTCCTGGGGTTGAAACTGCACTCCTGGACTACATTAAGGCTCTACGGGTGGATGGTTGCGCCGTGTCAATAGAGCTGATGCGGAACCATGCGCGCGTAATTGCAAGGAAAGAAGGCATCTCGGCGCAAGATTTCCAGGCAAGTAACGGGTGGGCCACGCGGTTCATGCGGCGCAATGGACTTTCGCTCAGGAGGCGGACGACGCTTTGCCAGCGGCTACCTTCAGCCTATGAAGACAAGATTGTGGACTTCCATTGCTTCGTGATACGAATTCGGCAGGAAAGAAACTTCTTGCTCTCCCAGATCGGAAACGCGGACCAAACGCCCCTCAATTTTGATATGCCGAGCAGCACTACAGTGGAGCAGACAGGTGCGCGGTCTGTGCACATAAGGACGACTGGTGCCGAAAAACAACGATGCACGGTCATGCTAGGCGTGACTGCGGACGGGCGGAAGCTGCCACCATATGTGATTTTTAAGCGGAAAACCCTGCCAAAAGGAAAGCTGCCCTCCGGAATACACGTGCGGGTGCAAGAGAAAGGTTGGATGACGGCAGAATTGATGATCGACTGGTTGAAGACGGTGTGGGCACGGCGACCGGGAGCACTTCTTTGTCCGTCGCTTCTCGTTCTTGATAGCTTCCGCGGTCACCTCATGGACTCTGTTCGCGCGAAGTTGACGGAATTGCGTACGGACATCGCAGTAATACCAGGTGGCCTCACATCGATGCTGCAGCCTCTGGACGTGTCTTTGAACAAGCCGTTCAAAGATAGCGTTCGGAGGCTGTATGCAGAATGGATGGCCGAAGGCCAACACGCTCTTACGCCGGGTGGCAAGATAAAGAGGCCATCTGTGGAGCTGCTGTGCAACTGGGTAGCAGATGCATGGAGCATGATTGGCGCTGACGTGGTCGTGAAGTTTCAAGAAAACTGGCATTTCCAACGCCCTGGACGCGACAGAAGACCACTTGGTGTGGGACGAAGATGAAGAGGGTGAAGCTGAGGAAGCCGACGAAGCAGCGACCAGCGATAGCGATGGCAATGTCGACGTGGACTCCGCGGACTCTGAGTGATGGTGATGTTGCGGGCGGCCAGCCTTCGCAAATAAAGTGTTTCTGCAGCTAGTGTTTGTCGTCTCTGTGGTTTTATTACAAACGTAAGTCCTGCTTGCAATTGAAGTTTTGGTTAAATTTACAATAGCTGGCTTGAGAACCCCGGTTCACAGCCTATTTACATTTGCTTTCAACACTCCAAAGCATTGTTCAAAAATTTTCCCCGCGTAATTATCGCACCCCCTAACTTCGCACCGATTTTCTGCGAAAAAAAGTGCGAGGATTATGCGAGTAAATACGGTATACACACAGATTTCAGAAATGAATATGAACATCGCAGTAATATTCATTGCCTCATCATAAAATTAATTCGTGTCTAAATGTGATAAGCGGGGCAGTAAAGTCAATGTGGGCTTTAAGTTTATTATAAAGTGATGGTATGCGGTAGTGAAGAGTGGCCAGGCCATAAGTTGTTCGTGTATGTGGCACTGGTTTTAGTTCCCTACGTAAAGTTAAGCATGCAAGGGGCGGTGCGTATCATTGGGAAGGTTGCATTTATGCATATAGAGAGACAGTTTGTAATAATATAATTTAGTTGCTTTAAGCATATTATGTTCAGTAAACAAGGGATCAGTAGATAGCTGGCTAGGGCTTCCTGAAAAGTTTTCAAGAATTCGTAGCACCTTTTTTTTCTAGTCGCTCAAGTTTATTATAATTATGAATGGTTGTAACTCCCCAAACTAAAATGCAATATGAAAGACGAGAGTAGAAATTAGCAAAATATATTGCTTTTTTGAGCTCACTAGAAGTAATTCTCTCAGCTTATAGAGACAGCCAACTTTTTTGCTTAATTCTATCGCCAGCTTGCTAAAATGCGTGTTCCACGACATGGTTTCTTCAAACCAGACGCCTAAAAATTTTTCTGAAGTTGTACGCTGCAGCGCTGTACCTTGAAAGTTTAGGACTAGCTCAGTGTCACAGGCTTTGTTATAAGGCTTGAAAATAATATATTTAGTCTTTTTAACATTCTAGGTTAATCTGTTTTTATGCAACTATTCTTCAAATTTGATCAAATAACTATTTATGACAGTGCTCAATTGGGTTACGGTTTGTGTGGAGAAAAAAATATTTGTGTCATCAGCGTACATGACCAGTTTCGGTGAAAGAGGCAAATTGCACATGTCATTAATATACAAAATGAACAACAAAAGTCCCAGGATCGATCCCTGAGGTACACCATGCCTTACTGTTGTAATCGAAGACGTCAGGTCACCAACTTTTGCACACTGTTTTCTGTCTGAGAGGTAACTTGTGATAAGATCAAGAGCAACACCAATTATGCTGTAATCTTGCAACTTTGGGAATAATATATTATGGTTTACACAGTCAAATGCTTTTCTGAGGTCAATGAATAAGCCTACAGTGAATTGTTTGTTATCCATATTTTTAAGTATTTCATCTTTGATTTGTAACAAGGCCATTTCAACTGATTTTCCTTTCTGGAAGCTGTACTGCGATTCACTGATAGCATAGTATTTAGTAAGAAAATTCGTAAGTTGAGCATTAATAACATTCTCAAAAACCTTAGAAAATGTGGGCAAAACGGATATTGGTCGATAATATGATATACAGTAAAAGCTCGTTAATCCGGATCTCAAGGGACCGGAAAAAATGTCCGAGTTAACCGAATTCCGGATTATCGAATCACCATGAAAATAAGAAAAATGTACGGCGCATAAACATACCTTTATTGCATGAAAAACTGCGTTATTTTTGTTTGCCTAGTCGCCGGAATTTGCGCAAGAACGATTTTCTTCAACCCCATCAGGTGGTGGTGCGCACGCTCACTGTCGCGACACTCTACACAAAATTCTTCTAGTACAGCGAGGGCCTCCGCGGCCTCCTGCACGGTGCGACGTCGCGACGGCGGGTCGCGATCGTCTTCATCGGAATGATTTTCGTCCCCGTCGAGCACTTCCAATAATATGTCATCGTCAGTCAGTAGGCCAGCAACGGCAGCATCATCGTCTATTGCTACGTAGTCGGCAAGCTGGACACCACTAGGTAGGAGAAATTCAAAGCGCCTGTCATCCACCTCTTCATTGTCCATATTTTCTGTGGGCTCCCGGGTATCCTCTGCAGTCACCTCTGGAGGAACGTCACAATCATCAGGGCGGACAAACCCGCTGTGCCTGAAGGAGTTGGCTATGACCTCGGCCGGCGTGTTGTTCCAAACTTGCACTAAAATGTGAATGGCACTGAGGAGGTTTAGGTCATATTCTCGCCCTGCCTCCTTGCACAGCAGCATCCGCTCTAGCACATGCTTCCTGTATCTGCATTTTACGTTCTGAATTATGCCCTGATCCAGCGGTTGCAGTGCAGCCGTCGTGTTCGGAGGAAGGAATACGAGCTCGATGCACTCCAGCCCTGTCACTCGGGTGTGCGCGCTGCAGTTGTCCACCACAAGTAAAACCTTGCGCTTGTTAGCGGAGAAGCGGCGGTCGAGCTGCCGCAGCTAAGCTTGAAAAATATCCGAGGTCATCCAGGCTTTTCTATTGGCTCGATACTCCACCGGCAAACGGGGAATGTTCTTAAAACACCTTGGGTTTTTTGCCTTCCCGATGACGAGTAGTGGCAGGCGCTCCGTGCCCGACATATTTGAAGCGAGAAGCACAGTGATCCTTTCCTTGCTCCTCTTCCCTCCAACGCACGGGTCACCCTTAAAGGTGATCGTTTTGTCCGGCAAGGCTTTGAAAAACAATGCCGTTTCGTCGGCATTGAAGACGTCGGCAGGTTCATAACGAGCCAGGTACTGGAGAAGCTCGGTTGTCTTCCAGTCAGCAATGCGGCGTTCATCCACCGCTGCCTTCTCCCCACACACGTTTCTAAAGACTAGTCCGTGCCTTTCTTTGAAGCGGGCGAACCATCCTTCAGACGCACTGAAAGATTCTATGTTCATTTTCTGTGCGTACCTGTCAGCTTGCTGACAGATCAGCGGGCCACTCAAAGGAAGCTGTCCGTCACGCATATCTGTAATCCACCGTAGCAGTGCTTCTTCCAGTTTCGGGTGCGCAGCCGTCCTTAGCCTTTTTCTCTTCCCGGTGAATTTGCCGCTGTCAAACGCTTCGAAAATTTTTTCTTTGTTTTTCACGTAGTCGCTTAGCGTGCTTCTCTTGACGCCATACTTTTTCATTACCTCTTGACGAGAAATGCCTTCGTTCAACTCCTTCAATATCTTTACTTTTCTTTCTAAATCATTTGCTGGCTGCTGTGGTCGTTTCGCTGGGGTGGCGGTCGCCATCACTATGAATAACGACGGCGATGGCACAACGCACAAGCACAGTCGACGAACGCAACGTGCACCCACAACACAAAGAATGAAGCAGCGTAGGGCACTGTATCGTAGGCGTAGCACACGTGGCGTTGAGCAGCAGAACAAACTGTCCCGTCGTCCTTGCAGCTTTCAGTAGATGCTGGATGGTCCGGCGGCCCAAAACCCCAAACCCATGCATCGGGTGGTGGCTGGCGCCACCTAGCCACTGCTCGCTCATTCACTATCATCATCGTCATTCTCGAACTCCTCATGCAGCTTTTGTTCGGTTTCGGTTTCTCCAACTCTCCTGCAGTCTCCTGCCACGCCGTCGGTTACGGCAAGGAGTGTGTGCCTCCGAACCGCCGAGCATCGCGCGGCTCACTGGAAGTTGCGATAGCCCTTGGGAGTTGTCCGAGTTAACCGGCACGCGGCTAAATGCCTCCGAGCTAACGAGCATTTCACACCATTGAACTATACACAGTTTTGCCGGGACCGCGCCGCGAGTCCGAGTTAACCGAATTTCCGAGTTAACGAGATCCGGATAAACGAGGTTTTACTGTATCACTAACACTTCCACCTTCGGGGACCGGGGTTATATGCGCTTGTTTAAGGCCAGAAGGAAATATACCAGTTTCAATCATTTGATTGACTATAAATGCGAGTGGTTTGGCTATAATAGGTGCTATATGATTAATAGGGACACTGCTCAGGCCATCTAGTCCAGCCGCGACATTCTTTTGAATTCTGGCCATGAAGCTGATGACTTCTTGGGAAGTAACTGGGGAGAACATAACTGAATTCTCAAGCCTTGGGCGAAGTCTCGAAAACGAATTAGCACAGTCTCTGTTTGGAGGAATGTATTCGCCAACGTTAGCAAAGAACTCATTGTGTCCAATGCGTCTTATATCAGTCTTCCCATGAGCATAAGCTGCAATATTAAGAGGACACTTAGCTTTAAGGTTATTGGACAAATGACTGACCTCTTGCCATAGCTTTCTTGGGTTGTTGTATATCTCAGCAAACAGACACTGATAGTAGTACATTTTTGCACTCCTTAAATCAGCATTTAATTTATTACGGAATGTCTTGTATTGTTTTAGTAGAATAGTGTCACGTGATCGGAGGAAAGAATGGTACATTTTGTTTTTTACTTTTATTCTCTTATGCAGGGTGGTCGTAATCCAAGGCTTGCATATTTTTGTCCATCGGTTAGACTTGTGCACCAAGGGAAAATGTTTCTCATAGCAGGCCTTGAATACACCCAGGAAAAGACTGCTTGACTAGGATCGCATTTGGCGTACGACGCTTTCCAATTGAATATTTTCTATTTCAGTTTAAAATTTCTCGAGTGAAGCAGAGCTAATGTCCCGATAAGTAGAGCTAAAAGTGACTTTCTGCTTGACGATCACTGTCGGCAAACATGTAAAAATCGGGAGAGGATCACTGATATCAAGGGAAAGCACACCTGATAAGCACTGGTCACAAGGTACATTGGTGTTGCAGATATCTAGAAGTGTGGCACTGGTACTGGTAACACGGGTAGGCAAGGAAATTATATTTGAACAAGCGAAAGTGCGAAGTATGGTTTCTAGGCGCTCAGAAGATGAATCTTCACCAAGCATATTGATATTCACATCGCCCATAACTAAGAAGGCTCCTTGCATTGAATGGAGGCTTGACAGCAAAGTTTCCATGAATTCAAAAAATTGGGACTTGTATCCTAATGGTGGCCTATAGACAGCTGCTATAAGAATATTTTTTAACTGTACCACAAAGCACTCAACATTGGGTGTAATGCATGTTAATTCACTGACAACTTCACAGGCAATTGAGGCTTTGATGAACATGGCAATTCCACCACCTCGGTTTGCGGGCTGCTCGATGCCGTGATAAATATAATCTGGTATTGTCGGTGCACTATCAGTAACAGAAAGCCAGGATTCTGTGAATAAGATCACATCAAATTTATCCCGTAGGTCATCAAAGAACATGCGCAGATCGTCCATTTTATTTTTAATGCTTCGAGCATTTAGGTGAAATGTCCTGAAGTATTGAGACGACACTTTCAGTGCTTTGTTGAAATTGCCAGGTTCATAGTATTTACAGTCTGGTGCGGTAGCCATATCGCTGTTTGCGCGAAAGTGAGTTTTAAAAAAGCATTGCAAGTCCTATTATTGCATTTTGTTCAAATCTTCCTGGCAGGTGATTCTTACCATATCTGATGAATCTGTCCTCCTAGCTCAAATTTTTCCGCCTTGTGTCCAAACAAATTTCCATCCTGCCTTTCGTTTCTGTGCTACTGCGGCTCCCAAAAGCTGTTTGAGTTGTCTAGTCAGGCGCTCACTGACAAAAACAGAAGCATCTGTTTCGAAACCAATGTCTGTAGTGGAAAAACTTTCCTGGCTTTAGCCAATACAGCATTTCGCTTGTCACTTCGCACAAAGCGTACAACAATGTTCTTTTCATTAGATTTGTTGGTTGGTACTCAGTGGCAAATGTCAACATCTTCCTGGGTTACCAGCTCCCCTACCTTTTCACAAATCTTCTGCACAATGTCAAAAACATCTCCGCTATCAGGCACACCCTTAATTTCGAGGTTATTGGCCCGTGAGTACTGTTCCAATTCTGTGATTTGCATGTGCAGTTTCTGATTTTCTACAGCGAGTTCTTGGTTGCACTTGCGCGTTGCGGCAAGTCCCTCACGTAGAGCTTTTATTTCTGCAGAGAGTGGGTTGGACACCGTCACAAGATTCACTGCAATATTCTACACTCTGTTTGAAGGAACGAAGTTCAGCACGAATCTCCCGTTTGAAATCATCAAGCGTCTTACTAAGCTCCTTCACGTTTGACATCACAAACAACTAATTGAAAACACTAGGACTGTTCTTTGGCAGCAGTGCGCGCAACAACAGAAAGTTAATAAGAAATGAGGAAGAATGGTCCTCACCTGTACGAGAAAGAACTTGGGTGAGCGTTGTGAAACCCGCACGCACTGCTGTCAAACTGAGGAAAGCACGTGAAAGCAGTCCGTATATGTAGGCGCGGTCTCTGGTTTGGTAGGACACAG
>JAJIZL010034371.1:16470-49380 GCA_023969395.1 Amblyomma maculatum
TAACGGGGCCAGCTAGTTTCAGTAGCACTAGAAAGATGGCGCTCGCTTCGCGTAGTCGACTGCCGCGGTGCAACATGTCGACTCTCGCGGCAGTGATGTTGGGGATGCGATGATTATGCGAGGAAAAAAAAAATTCCAATTTTCGATAGGCAATGTGGGGGGTGCGAGCATTATGCGAGTAAATACGGTAATTCTTTTGCTTTTGATCTCATGTACATATCCCTTTTTGATTGTGCTGTGAAATCTACTGTGAGATGCTACCTGTAGGCTCCCAGGGCCCAGTCAAGCTGTCTGCGACAGCTTTTTCCCTGAAGGACCCCCAACTTGTAGGTTGGAAATAAAGTGGATTTGGATTTGGATTGATCTTATGCTTGACTGAAGTCTAGAGTTGTCCTCATTCTGTTAGCAATTATCTTAGTAAACACCTTATACGTAACAGATAGTAAGCTGACTGGTCTAATTTTTCAAGTCCTTAGTATTCCCTTTCTTATGAATTAAAATAATGTTAGCGTTCTTTCATGATTCTGGTACCGTCGGTGACACCAGGCATTCTGGATACAGGGTGGCCAGTTTTCCTAGCATGATATATCCCCCCTTCTTCAACAAATCTGTAGTTACCTGGGCCTCCCCAGCTGCTTTCCCCCTTTTCAAACTTTCTAAAGCTGTTTTAACCTCGTCTTTCGTCACTGGTGGAACGTCTAACTGCTGGAGAGTCGTGCTCTGATGTGCTGCAAGGGCAGGTTTAATAAAAAAGGGCTGACCATTTTACTGTGATGAGACTGCAGTTATCGTGCATTAGCCAAGCAAGCACAGTAATCTGCCCTCAGGTGACAAGGAAACATGTTGAATTTAAGGGCATACACCTGAATCCCCAGTTCCATTGTAACTTAGGGAAGATGGTTAAGAAGGGCACACCAGCCAACCCCACTGCCATCCACTCTCCCGCAGCGATGCTGCCGCAGCCTCTGTTCCCTTGCACAGTCGGAGCGGAGACACCTCCCGCCAGACATCTAGTACTTCTCTCCTTCCTGAAATATATGTTTAATATCCTCTCCACAGCGCTGTGAGACGAGCACCTTCGTCCCAAGTGCCTTGTTTGTTTGTTTTTTTGTTGTTGTTTTTTTTTTTTCAGCCAGTTGACACTGATGCACCCAGTTCGGACTTTCTGCCCAGGAGACCACTGCTGTCACCTGATTGCTCAACCATCGTGCGAGGCCATGCCATGAGTGCGAGGCCATATGAGGTGAGCAGAACATTCCCCTTTTCACGTGCGCTTCCCCGTTCCGGCGGCTTATTTCACCCTCGTAAGAGATTGGGACGTTCGCTCACTACAAAGGTTGTACTCGTTGCCTCGTATAATTACTCCAATGGGATAAACCGTGCTTCCAGTGTGACACTCATGTCAGTCTCCTCAAGCCCGAACCAGCTGTGGTGCCGACTTACCGCACTGCTGGCTGGAGGTCACAGACATCATAGTTAGGTCTGGCAAGCTGGTGCTAGAACGCAACTACAACGTCTAGCCCTTGGAATGTTCAAATTATTGAATGTCCCTAAAGCAGTGTACATCATAGTAATATAATCTAATAAACACTTGGAATGTGCTTGTCTAACATTTGAGATGAAAAATAAGAGAACATTTAGCAGTTTAGCCAAAAGTTTGCTCCAAAATCTCACTGCCGTACAAAAACTGGCACACAAACAGGAAGCCAGGAGAAGTAAAATGTGAGCCACTTCTGTGCCTGCGAGCAGCCTCCCTGCACCTAGCAGCCAGATAATGAACAAAAAGGCTGTCAAAGGAGGGCAACAGTTTGACGACACATGGACTGACGTGAGAGGGCCATGTATGTTCGATGTGACTACAGTTGATGTGACATCCAGAGCAGATTGTGCACCTGTGCCAGCCAAGTACTAATGCTCACCTGGAGGGTAGCAGCAGGGGTGGTGCTGCAGTGGTGTCCCTCTGGGGCTCTGGCTTGATGGCCTTAGCGGTGGCCAGCACGGAACTGGTGAAGGTGGGCAGTGCCCGGGCGGGGCTGTAGTGGCCCTCCGAGTCAGAGTCTGGCACTGTGATGCAGCTCGCCATGCGGGGAATGCGCCCCCCACTGGAACCTCCACTGGTCACCACGGCCTGTTGGCCACCTCCCGAAGACGACGAGGCGAGCCCTACTGCAGCAGTGAGGGAACACCCTGTTCACCCCTGCAGGGCCTTGGCAGGAGAACCAACAACTGTCTCCACCAAAGGTAGAGAGTACTTCTCAAAACTGAAGTATGTCAGCTACTTGCACAAACGTTCATGAGAACCAACAACCGGTGGCACAGCAACTGTCTAAGGCACGCAGTGAAACCATGTTAAGCTGGCTGCATTGATTTGTACCACAAGTGGGACTGAAAGAACTGCTTGCAAAATCTGTACGTTAAAATCTTGTCCAACTTCATGGTACTGAAACAAAAGGTTTCAAATTTCGAGTGATCCGCTTGCGTTACGATGAATTTCATTTGGCGAAAAAGTGGGCAATGGTTGTCTGCTTTGTAAACTAGAACAGCACGACAGTGACTATTTTTCTTTCCATTTGGGCCCACTGTCATGCTTCAAATTGGTAAGGGCCTCCCTGGTATCCTTCATGCAGTAGCGGCAGTTGGCCCTCGTGTGTGAAGCTTCAATGCGTAACGCGACGAGCCCATATTTTCACAGCAGTGGATGGAAAAGCCCAATGCCGCCAACGATCTTCTGAAACACAACAGTGCTTGGTTAGCTGGCCAAAGCATGGCTGACAGCACTGTGGCTGGCACAAAGTTCATAAAAGTGAACAGAAATATTAACTAGTTAGCCAATTGTTGGAGGCTGCGTTGAGTTTTTTGACACATAGGCAACTAAGGCCAAACACAAGGTTGCTGAGCTTCTGTTATGAGCAAAATGTGTTTAGGAAATTACCAGCTTATTCAGGATCACTAATTCTTTAGGAAAACTAAAAACAGACAAAACTTCAACAAATGGGTTGTCTCCTAACAGTACGCAGGGGTAAAATGGGATGTGTTCAATATAGAATTGAGCAAAATGTTTTTTTCTTAACTGTTCCAAGTTCCTTGCACGAGATCAAAATGTGCTTCATGGCGACCTCACTTCCATATTTTTCGCATACAGGTCTTTGGTCTTTGGTCAGTA
Organism: Amblyomma maculatum; assembly: GCA_023969395.1. Lineage (NCBI taxonomy): Eukaryota > Metazoa > Arthropoda > Arachnida > Ixodida > Ixodidae > Amblyomma > Amblyomma maculatum. The sequence continues at coordinate 19,634 of JAJIZL010034371.1, forward strand.
AAAATATGTGCGTCATGTGTGTATGCCCAATTGAAGGCAGCAAAAAATCACCTCACTGAAACGCTCCTGTGTACGACGTCCATTTTCCTACTATGGGTTTTTGTAACTTATTTTTTCTTCATTATTCATTTATTGCGCCATTTATCTCTCAAGCTTCTTTGTACTAACTTCATGCAATGTTTGTAGGAGATGTTTATTTTTTTTATTTCTTTGTTTCGAGCTTGTGCAGCACATGAGTCGGCTTTCTCGTTACCATCTATCCCGAAAACCCAGCATTTAATATTATGGTTTGACCTTGTGTTGTGATCTTTTTCTATGCCATAAATGATGTTCCCTACTATAGGCTCAACAGCATTTTTAGAATGTAATGCCGCAAGCAGACTTAAAGAATTGGGATATATTATGCCCTTTTCTCGGTTCTGTTTCATACTTTTGTATACAGCTACATAGACAGCATAGCATTCTGCAGTAAATATTGATGCACAGTTACGCAGCCTTATTACTTTTCCCTGTCGCCTTGCACAACAGCCCATCCAACATAATTTGTCGTTATTGATCCACCTGTAAAAGGTGCACTTCATATACTTCTCTCGCAGTGCTAGGTATTCTTGTAATATGCGGTATTTCTGAACAGAGTCAGGGTGAGGTCACATGTAGAGGGAAGGCTGTATCGGCAACAATAGATAGTGTCTCTGGGCAACATTTGGAAGTTCATTCAGTATTGCTAAATCTTGGCAAAACCTCTATGTAACGAACCTCCATGTAACGAATTCCGCTATATTGCGAAGTTTTTCAATTCCCCGATGCCGCTCCCTTTGAAAAGCATGTATTTGAAAACTCCATGTAACGAACATGTCACAGTGCTTGACCTCGATATAACAAACTAGTGGTGCCGACTACCTCTTATCTAGTGCTGAATTGCTTGAAATTTGATAAAACCCCACAAGTTTCATGAAGATAAAACACTAACTGACGTGAGAGGTACGTCTACGGCAGCAACGAGCGCCGGGAGTTAATACAATGCGCTATTTCAGCGCCGGAAGTGCACATAAATGGCAAACGCAGCAGTCTCTCTGCTTTCACTCCCGAGACATGGCACAATACTTCATGCTCAAAAACAGCGGAAAATAACAAAACAAAGAAAAAAGGCACATGGCGAGCAGTTACGAGCAGCGTGCGTCCATCGGCATCATGCGGTTGCTCGCGATTTCCCACACATCGGTAGAAGGAACAGCGGAGAGCATCAGCCATGCGAGGCAAGTGGGTTGAGGCAAAAGTGGTGGCAGGCGCCTCCTCGCTCAGCGGCAGCGCATATCGCGATCGCTTTCCCCCAAATTGACCTCTCCTCCACCTCCTCTCCCCACTCCCTCGTCAACGCTTCTTACGAGCCACAGCAGCGATAGGGGCTGCCGCCGCAGTCACGCCGCTCCCTCAGTCCAATCGCGAAGCGTTTCACTGCATCTATAACTTCGAATATTTCTGGTTTACTGAAAATACTTTCAAAATGATTTCCCTTACAATCAATTTAATCTGGTTTCGTTCTGCATTGTTCTTTTGAGTCTTCACACGAAAACTGCATATAACGAAAACCTGGATGTAACGAAAAATCGTGCACATTTTATAGTTTCGCTATAACCAGGTTTATTGCATTTCTTCAAAACAGAGTATTAAGGGCCCGATTGAATGGGGTTTGTTTATGAACAGTGTTCTGGAAGTGCACTTTGTAACTAAGGGGTAACAGAGATGTATTGGTAGAGATCTTACTTTGAGTACATATGCACGTGTAAGCATCATGCTCCTGTCTGCAAAGGGAGGTTCATTTGTTTCTATGTAGATGCTTTTTATGGAGGATGTCCTGTATGCACCATTAGAAAGACATAAAACCAAGGCTATGTATTGGGTCTAACTACTTTAAATATAATGGTCTCGCACAACCATACACATACAACCATAATCTAAACTGGAGCGTACAATAGAGCGGTAGATGTTATGGCCGGGCGAGCCACCCGGATTCTGCTCAACTGAACAGCGGCGGGCTTCTCCTACTGACACCCTCTTTGCCTGCTCTGGTACTACAATGCCAGGAAGCATCGGGCGGTCAACATGATCCGACACGTTTGGAATTCCTGACACTTGGGCACCGGTTCCCTGGTGGCGAGTCACCTTTGCACCGGAGATTCGAAGCAAGCCATCAGCACGCTGGCTGATTGGACCTCTCGGGCCGCCGTCACGCGCTGCCTCTGAATTGGACAATTTGAAAGCCAACATCTTTCCCATGCTATATAAGCGAGCGCACTGCCTCCGGAGAGCGAGACATCGAGCTTCGTCGAGTGCCTTGCCGCTCACAAGGAGGGGACACGTCGTAGTCTCCCTGGCCGTCGCTGTGCGACTACAGTTGTATCTAGCTACTATAGTTGTATCAAGTCCTCAGCTTCTGTGCAGATTTTGCTTTAAATATGCCCTGTATATAATGTACCAACTTTTTTTATTACTTGCTCAGGGTTTGTGAAGCGACAAAGCCGGCTTTAGAGAGAAAAGGCATAAGCCTACCACCTTGCAAAATTCCAATGGCGTGCGACGCCGCGATTTGACGCAGCACGCGCATAAAAATGGATCGTATCTTCCCCTTCTTTAGCCATTTTGAGTGCTTTAACAGTTTTTAAATAATTTCGCAATTGTTTTCGGTTCTGATTTTTTTTATATGTGAAAGAAGAAGGATCAATGTTGCTCAAACAGTCAAAAACACAAAAGTGACTTTTTACTGAAAATTGCCACTTTTCAACCCACATCTCCCCTTAGAGAAGCCTAGGTGGTCGAAATTTCTGGAGCCCTCCACTACGCAGTCTCTTGGAGCCCGAGTCACTTTGGGACGTTAAACCCCACAAGCTAAACAAAACCAAACTTCGATATATCGAGGATTTCGTTATACTATGTCATATCGAGGTAAAGCTATGAGTGTAAAGCTACGGCATCAGACGGCCGCTATGGGTCTCTTTGGTTGGTTTATATTCAGAGGCATTTTTAGGTGCACCAGAGTAGCTGCAAGATCGATGTTAGAGAGGACAAAAAACAAATGATGTGGTTAAGCGTGACAAGCATGCTAAACCATGTCGTTTGCGTTTTTTTTGTCCTCTCAAATGTATGTTTTGTAGCCGCTTTGTAGCACACAAAAGTTCCGAGTCTCACATCAATTAGGCTGCATCCAGTTATGACTGGCATGATAAGTGGTCGTCAAAATAGCGATAAATGCTCTACTTGCAATCATTCTCTCTCTGGGAGACTACTTTATTGACTATTTTCTTATAATATATATGCTTGGACACTCCTAGCCTGCTGATATATCATTCCTAAACGTACTTCTGTTAAGACGACCTTCCTATAATGGGAAGAAATTTTCTTGAAAAGAAGAACCAATCTCATATTTGAGATAAGCACAAGATACTGTGGCCTCTGGCACAATTTCATTACTATTGGCCTAAAAATTAAGACATCAGTACACAGTTGCACCTGGATATAACGAAGTTGACAAAAGTTCGCAATTTTTCAATACACGCAGGTTTTGTATGAAGGCTGGCATGAATGATGCAGAAACTAAACCGAAAGGCTTCAGATATCAGTGAAGGTGAACTCACCTTTCAGGCATTTATTTTACAGTAAAAAACTGCATAATCTCTGCTTATTTCCGCGCGAACAAAGGCACAACACGGCCGCTCCAATGAAGCTAAATCATGTAATGCTTCTTCGTCGTCGTCGCGCGAGCCGACGAAACGGCGCAATACGTCGATTGCGTTCATCACCTCCTTCGCGGTGGGCACGTCACACGGATCTGGCTCACAGGAACCATCATCCCAGACACCGGGATTTTGCCCGCTTTCGGCAAGTGCCTGATCATTATTTTTCCGTAGTTACGGCGGCGTTGTCAGCAAACAAAAAGTCACTCAGGTCGACGTCGTCGGAGACATCACCTTTGCTGCGTCGCTCATCCCACGCTTTGGCCACATCGGATGAAGCTGAAGTCTCTTATTCCTCGTCGTCGGCACCAGCCTGTGCATTTTTTGTAATCCCTGCATTCATAAAGCACTTCTTAATAACTTCTGCCCTGACTTCTTGCCAGGAGGTAGCAAGCATTTCAACTGACTGATAAATATCGATCTTCAGCTCCCGTTCCAGACGGATGTTCAGAAGAAGCTGGTCAGCGCTGGTAACAGCATTTAAAACTGTTGATTATTCCTTTGTCCAGCGGCTGTAATAGTGATGTGCAATTAGCCGGGAAGTAGTGCAGTTAGATGTGAGACAGCTGCAGGCCTTCAACATGGTGCGCAGCGCAATTGTCCGAAAGTAGGCAAGCTGATGGCCTTGCCGCTTGACATCCTGGTTGAAGTCTTTCAGCCATTCAGAAAATATTGCCCGAGTCATCCACGCCTTTGTGTTCGCCGTGTATTTCACAGGCATATGCTTCGTCCCCTTAAAGCACCTGGGACGGGCACTTTTTCCCACAACTAGCGGGACTCGCTTGTCAGTGCCGTCGAGGTTGGTGCACAGTAGAACTGTTACGCGGAGTTTGCTCTGCTTTCTGCCGTGGCAGTCATCTTCTTTAAGTGCTAGCGTGCGGCCCGGAAGCATCTGATAAAAGAGAGCCGTCTCGTCGGCATTATAGATTTCAGCCGCTTCGAAGCGACTCAGTATTCCAGGAAGCGTGTCAGCCACCCACGAAGCAGCAGCATCACTGTGTGCAGAGGCAGATTCGTCGCAGATGACTTTGCCGATGACATTGTGTTAGCTCTTGAAACCTTGTAGCCACCCGTTGCTTGCTTTGAAGTCATCATGGCCCAAGATGCACGCAAAATCCTTCGCCTTCTGTTGTAATATCGCTCCGCTTATGGGCACATTCCTGGCCCGCGTGTCCAAAAACCACGTGAACACTGCCTTGTCCACATCATCATATGTTGACAGTTTCAATCTTTTCTTAGCCTTTGTTCCCGACTCCACTGCACTTCTAATCTTCTCTTCCGCACTCAAAATTGTTGACAGGGTGCTCACTGGGATGTTGAAACGAGCTGTGACGTCCTTCTTTTCGCCCGCGGAGACAGCATTTAAAATGGCACGTTTGTCTTGAAATGACAAAACTTTTCGTTTTCTGGCCATTGAACTCATCACGACGAACTGACGCCGCGGATACAAGCGGAGCCCCAGGAATACAGGCAGAAAGGCTGCCCTAGCACTTCCAAAACACGTCGGGCAAATCAACACCGGAAATCTACAGACACACGAGACGTGCACGATACACAGAACAACAGAATAGATGGTGAATGCACAACGTGAGCAAAAATTGCATGTGCTACACGCACATACAGTACCTACAAAGAAATCAACTCAACTGCAGCCACTAACGCCACCTGGTGTTGCACTACACTACCAACGCCTGAGGAGGCTGCTGCATTAGCCAAGGAGCGGCGCTAGAAGGTAATACTATCATCATCATCATCATCGCCAATTTTGCTTGATTTCTGCGATTACAGGCGTTCACGTAGTTGCTGGCTTCTTAAAGTTCTAATATTCACTAAATTAATGCATTTCTTCGCCCAAATTTTCAAAATAGCTCAAAAAATGATGACTGACCAGCTTTGCGAGTTCGTTGCATCAAGGTTGACCGCCGCAACGCCTTTGTTACATAGAGGTCGAAAATACATTGGCTTCAATGGGTGTGGCATTGGGGAATTTAAAAACTTCGTTAAATTGAGGAATTTGTTACATAGAGGTTCGCTACGCCCAGGTTCAACTGTATCTCCTTAATCATCAAAGACTACGGAAGAACCGGAAATGGACATGGAGAAGTCCAAACGGGGAGACTAAAAATGAAATTGACTTCATAATGTGTTCGACCCCCGCCATTATGCAAGATGTAGAGGTAATCGGGAAAGTGCGATGCAGTGACCACAGGATGGTGAGGTCCCGAATTAGCCTAAATCTGAAGAAGGAACGCAACAAATTAGTAAGAAAGAAACCCATCAACGAATTAGCGGTTAGGGGGAGGGCAGAAGAGTTCAGGATCTCGCTACAGAATAGATATACAGCTCTAAACGAGGATGGCGACATTACCCTAGAAGCAAGGAACAATTTCAGAGATATCATTACTGAGTGCGCAGTAGAAGCAGGCGCTAAGACAGTGTGAGAGGATACCGGTAAGCTGTCTAAGGAGACGAAATATTTGGTTAAAAAACGCCAGAGTATGAAAGCTTCCAATCCAACAGACCAGATAGAATTGGCCGAGATGTCAAAGCTAATCAATAAGCGCAAGGTGGCCAATATAAGGAAGTATAACATGGAGAAAATTGAGCATGCTGTAAAGAACGGGGGAAGCCTTAAAGCGGTAAAGAAGAAATTGGGCATAGGCAAAAACCAGATGTATGCGATAAGGGACAAGGAGGGCAACATCATCACGAATATGGACAAGATAGTCAAAGTAGCCGAGGAGTTCTATACAGATCTCTATAGTAGCCAAAGTAGTCAAGACCGTAAGGAGATTGGCGGTAGGGAAAGACAGTCGGACGTTCCACCAGTTACGAATAAAGAGGTCAAGAAAGCATTAGAAACTATGAAAAGGAGGAATCAGCTGGAGAGGATTAGATAACTACAGATTTGCTGAAGGACGGGGGGGGGGATATCGTGTTAGAAAAGCTGGCCACCCTGTATACGCAGTGCCTGGTGTCATCGACGGTACCGGAACCATGGAAGAATGCAAACATTATCCTCATTCATAAGAAAGGGGACTCTAACGACCTTCAAAATTACAGACCAATCAGCTTACTGTCTGTTACGTATAAGGTATGTACTAAGGTAATCGCTAATACAGTAAAAGCTCGGTAATTCGAACTTCACGGGACCGGGAAAAAAGTTCGAATTATCCGATGTTCGAATTATCGAATGGCCTCGAAAAAACTGACCAAAACCGTTTGTACTACGGTAAATGTACCGTATTTAGTCGCGTAACGAACTCGCTCGAATAATGAACCCACCCAGCCCCGATTTGTGCCTACGAATCTGAAAAAAGAAAAATAATAATAAAGGCGTCAGTCGTTAGCGCGTCCCCCTGTTTCGCGCCTTCACGGTCCACAACACATTTCTTGGCAGTGCGCCAAGATGCTGCGCGGCGATAACGGCGTGTTTATCTTTTGACTTTAGCTCCGGCAGGAAGGAGGAAAGCGAACTTGGCAAAGTGCCAGCGCTTATCCGGTTGTGCCAGCCTCCTTTTCAGTATGTTCGCTTTATCATGCTATGAGCGACTTGGGCGGGTGGCGCCGTCTACTGCCACTCCAATCATCGGAGCAAACGGTGCTAAAAGCCGGCGTCATGATCGCGGCTGACTCGCGTGCTTCCGTTGACGGCTGATGGGTGGAAGGATGGATGGCTATCGCAAAAAAATTTAACCCATAGTGCCAGTCCGAAATCATAGCCTTTTATGGGCATTGGCTGGGACCGCGCCGACAGTACTTATCCCTATTTCCAAATTAACAGGGTTGGAATTAACGAGTATTTAGTTGCGAGCTACGGAGGTTGCGCAGAAGAGAGAGCAAGCAGCCGCCGCCGCGCGGCCATGCACTGACCTTGCCGCGGCCGCGTCCCCTCCCTTCAACGCCGCCGGCCGCCACGCCGGTCATGGCACCATTTAAGTTTTACGCACTCTTCCATGGTTTTACCTGGTTCCTTATTCTGTCCCCGTTTTGGACGTGCGCAGCCTCTAATTATGCCTACCGATCGCGCAGGTGTTTCTTTACTTTTTTTTTTTCCCGCATGATGTGCGCCAAGCCGCCCAGAAGCGGCGGCGCGTAGTTCGAATTATCCGTAGCGGAACCGACTCGCGTTCGAATTAACGGGCTTTTTTATACACAGATCTCTATGGAGCTTGGCCGGACCAAATAGTGTAGTTCGAATTATCCGAAAATTCGAATTATCGAGGTTCGAATTAACGAGCTTTTACTGTAGAATCAGGACAACCTTAGATTGCAATCAAGCAAAGGATCAAGCAGGTTTTCGGAAACGGTACTCTACTATCGATCATATCCATACCATCAATCAGGTGATCGAAAAATGCTCGGAATATAACCAGCCCTTATACATACCATTCATTGATAACGAAAAAGCATTTTACTCAGTTGAAACCTCGGCGGTGATGCAGGCATTGCGAAATCAGGGGGTAGACGAGCCGTACGTGAAAGTGCTGGAAGATATACATTAAAAGCTCGTTAATTCAAACTCGAAGGGGCCGAGAAAATTGTTAGAATTAAGCGGAGTTCAAATTAACAGTCGGGCACTGGAATGAACGCCATCGTGGCCCACCGTGCTGGCCGAGCCCACATGTTGGCTCATTACCATGAGTAAAGAGGGCTAGCGCTACTGTACGTTTACGGAGGGCGATCCCAATAATTTTTGCAATCGAGCCGCAACGGCGAATGAACGGGACTAATCGGTCAGTCATGCGCCGCAAACAAGAACCGGAATGCATTCAGTGAGTAGCGAGCTTCAAAACATGTTTATTTACACGGAAAAATAATCGGTAATGTGCGTTTGCTTGCGTTTCTTGTGCCGTGACTCCACAAGCATCAACTGCAGCTTGCCCAAGAGTTCCAGCGCAGGATCCGAATTCTCATCGGCGGAGAAGTACCGTGCAGCGAGATCGAGCGCCGATGCTACTTCACATGCACTAGGGGGTGGCACCGGATCGTCGCCTTTGTCGGACTCTTCATCGCTTTCAGCCGTGTTCGCCACCCGTGAGCCCTGTGGAGCGCATGCAGCCGCGATAATATCCTCATCACTCAAGGGCCCAGATGTCTCCACACCGTTGTCAACGTCAACGTAGGCTTCAAAGGCGACGCCCTCCGACAAAGCCACGTAGCCACGGTCGAGCACGACGGAATCATCATCAGACGAAGCCTCTGCTACCTCCGCGCTGCATGCTTCTGGGGCGTCACCAAAACCACACTTGCGGAAACAATTTTTGATAGTTTCCGGCTTGACGGTATTCCACGATGATGCCAGCATGTGGACAGCTCCAAGCAAATCGATGCCGTACGACTTGCCACTGTCCAAACAAAGAAGTCTCTCTAGGAGGTGGCGCCTGTATAGCGTTTTTAAGTTAAGTTCTGAATAACTCCAAGATCCATAGGCTGGAGCACAGAAGTCGTGTTTTTAGGCAAAAATGCCAAGCGGATTGCTGTCAGTCCACTCACGTCACAATAAGCTGTACAGTTGTCCACGAACATGAGAACATTCCTGTTCTGTGCAGCGAATTTCCTGTCTAGCTTGCCAGCCAGTCGGTGAAAATTTCCCGTGTCATCCACGACTTTTTGTTTGCGGTGTAATCAACAGGAAGCGTCTTGATGCCTTTAAGGGGGGACACGGGTCTTTGGGACCAAAAAATGACCAAAAAACCGATTTTCTGAAAATGGCATTTTTGGAATCTGTGGCTATCAATCTACAAGTTCACCAATTTTCTTCTTCCAGAAGTCAGTATTTTCAGCATAATAACGAATTGAAATCATCGCGCGGGCTGAATTTGCGCAGCAGCAGACGATAAAACGGCACATTTTTCGTTGCGCGCAACTGCCGTTCCGCCGGACCGATCTCGGCCATGTTAGGCTCATTTGAAAGAGCGCTTTCTGGGTTTCAATTTCCCGCCGATAGCGCTTGTCTGCCCTCAATGGCCACTGAGAAAAATAACCAGAAAGAAAAACGAAAACGCGGCGTCTGATTCGCTGCTGAGCGCACGTGACTGCAACTGAGCCATCCGATTGGCTGATTCTATCGCACGTCGTCTGCATGCGGCGGGCCAGCAGCCGTTGAAAGCGTCCGAGACGCCATTTTGTTCTGAGTCGAGACCGAGGCGAGACGATGCCCCTCAGTAAATTCCGCTCTCGCCACAAATTCGGCAAAAAGAAGAAGAGTGCGCGCGGCGACAACTTTCGGAACCGTCCTGCGGCACCCGAAAGCTCCGAGGATGTGCAGGAGCCAGCGGCAAGTCAAGAAGTCCCCGCGGACGAAATAGGCCTAGCGAGCTCGGCGGCGCCTACGCCCAGCGGACGCGTCCGCCACGACACGACGATGCTGCAGCCTTCGGACTTGATTGAAAAGAAAAGAAAAGCCGAAGGAATGCTGCAGGAGCTGGGTTCAACCGCAGCGACGAAGAGGAAAGCGGATTTCATCGCCACTTCTGACGCCCGTCTTCTTGACGCGACCGGCGGTTGCCGTGCGGACGATACGACGTTCACTGTTGTGAGTTTGGAGTCGCTGAACGAACTGTTGTCTGCTGTGAAGTGCAAAGTGTGTGGCGGGGATGTCCATATTTCAAAAGGAAATCGTGAATATGGTCTAGCCGTTAAACTCTCTCTCGCGTGCGTGATTTGCGGGGACATTTCATCGGCATGGAGTTCGCCGAGCGTGCAAGGCAGCCAGAAGATAAATCCGTTTGCCGTGAATATCCTTGCTGCACGCGCGATGCAAAGTACCGGACATAGGCAAACGGCGCTGAATGATGTGTTTGCGGCGATGAACATATCTCATCGTGGCCTGCACACGAAAACGTGGCAGGACTACGTAAAGAGTAAGCTGACGCCCGCAGCAACACGCGCAGCCGAAGGAGTGTTGAAAGACAGCGCCCGTTCTGTTCGGCAACTCTATAACGAGTTGAACCTTGACAACCCCGGGAACATTTCTGTCTCTTTCGATGGTTCATGGATGACCCGGGGTCATTCATCCCACATCGGTGTCGGCGCCGTAGTAGAACTTTTTACTGGACTGGTACTCGACTATGTAGTTTTCAGTAACTTTTGTGCTGGGTGTGAGCGTGGGCCCAAAGAAGGTGACCCGTCCTATGAGGCGTGGAAAGAAAGCCACTTGTGCCAAAAGAACACGGACAAAAAGTCCGGTGAAATGGAAGTTCAGGCCGGACTTGTTTTGTTTGAAAGGTCACTGGAGAAACATGGCCTTAGGTACACGACCATGCTCTCAGACGGCGATAGCCGCACATTTCTTGCATTGCAAGAATCAGCTGTGTACGGCTACATCGAAATCAGCAAAGAAGATTGCACAAACCATGTGCAGAAGCGGATGGGAACGGCCCTACGCAATGCAATTGCCAAGCATAAAGGTGATGCAAAAGAGAGCTTGAGTGGCAAAGGAAAGCTGACAGGCGACCTTGTCACCAAGTTGACATCGTATTACAGCTGGGCCCTGAAGTCCCATGCTGGAGATGTTGGGGCAATGCATAAGGCAGTGATGGCTACCTATCATCACGTAACCTCCAATGATACCGTGTCAAATCACACCCTCTGCCCGACAGGCGCAAACTCGTGGTGCCGCCAGAATGCTGCTGCAGCCAAGGGAGAGCCTGCTCCCAAGCACAGATACAGTTTGCCACCACATGTGTGCAAAGCACTTTTGCCTATTTATGAGCGTTTGGCAGACCCAAAGCTGCTGGAGCGGTGCCAGCAGGGAAAAACCCAGAACAGTAATGAAAGCTTGCACTCCCTAATATGGTCACTCGCACCAAAGGAGCGCCATGCGTCACTGTTCTCCGTTCAAGCAGCTGTTGCGGAGGCTGTTGTCCGCTTCAATGCAGGACACTTACAAGCATGCTCAAAAATACTGAGTGAGCTAAATATGAACCCTGGCGTCCAGAATATCAGGAGGATGGCTGAGAAGGACAGGCGCCGAACAGCCGAATCAGTACGCAAGCGTGCCTCTGCGGAAAACATACATCGGGTACTGAAAAAGCGGCATTCTAGTCAGCCCAAGCAGTCAGATTACATGCCTGGTGCATATTAGCTGTCTGCAAGTGTAAATATGCATATATCTTTTTGAAATTTTGAATAAATTGTGCCTAGTTTGTTTTTTCCCATTTTCTCAAAACTCAAATTTTGGACACTTGGCTGGTTTAGTTCGTCGATATCTCTGTATCTAGGACAGATAGAGACGTAATTCCTTTTTCTAAATAAAGCTGAAGGTGCAGTGAATGCAATGATCGAAGCAGAATTCTTTATTCAAGCTTCAAAAATTTTTTATTTTGCCAAGTTAATTGAAGCATGATAGGCACGTCTTGAAGGACAACTTTCAAAGTGCAGCAAAATTGCTAATAAGGGTAAAATGGAAAAACTGCTTTGATCATTGCACTCTTTGGTCATTGTACTGTACCGCCATGCATTAAAAATGATGTTTTATAGAGGCATTTTTTTTGCGCGGAAGTACTAATTAAATGGATAATTAATACTATTATCTCGGGAATTAACTGACATAGAGAAAAACAAGTTACATTTTTGAAATCAGCATAAAAATCTGAACAAGAGGGTATGATTTTATCAGGATTGGCTTTAAAATAATGAAAATAGCTCTAAGACCAGTGTCCCCCCTTAAAACAGCGAGGCTTCTCTGCCTTGCCGATCACCAGAAAGCGGCACCGTTCCATGCCCGTCGCATTTGCACACATCATGACAGTGATTCTTTCTTTGCTTCTCTTTCCGCCAGCACAAGTGTCGCCTTTGTAAGTGACGGTCTTGTTGGGGAGCAATTTGAAAAACAGCACCGTCTCGTCAGCATTAAATACATCGCTGAGCGCATAATCAGCGAGGAGTTCCTTCAGTTCACTGGAGACCCACTGTTCACACGTTTCCTTGTCGACTTCAGTTGACTCCCCACAAATGTTTCTAAATGTCAGCCTGTGACGCGCCTTGAAACGCGACAGCCAGCCTTCCGACGCGCCGAACTCGCTGATGCCCATTTGGCTGGCAAAGACTGCAACCTTCGCAGCAATTATGGGCCCGCTTAATGGAATGTTCCGGCTGCGAACTTCTTTTATCCATGCCATTACGGCACTCTCCACTTCGGGAAGGGCCGACGTCCGTAGCCTTTTGCGAGAGGGCTCCATAACGTCTTTACGAAAGGCAGCACTGATCGATTCCTTGTTCCTGAGATACGTTGACTGCGTGCTCTTCTTGATGTCGTACTTTTTGGCTATATCCATCTTGGATAGGACACCACGTTCCACCTCACTCAAAATCTCCATTTTCGTCTTGAGGTCCTTTGCCGTGTATTTACCACGGTTTGCCATGGCTGTCACAATCGATGAGTCGTCGCTGGCAAAGCGGTGAGGCAACGAAAACGGCAAAACTTGGACCACCGCAGCACGAACAAATGCAGGACACCGACAACTGCGTTGTGCACACAATGTGACCACAGGACAAAAAGAAAAAAGGCTTGTCAAAAGCGCACCCAGCAACCGCTGTGCAGCCAAAACCTGCAACGGCTTGCGCCAGACCGTTGGTCTGATGGAGCCTGGCGGCACCCGGCAGCAAAAACCTGCTATGGCATGCACCGGAATGCTCGCTGTGACTGTCAAGTGCGCACCTCGTCTCGCGCGCGCGGGCAGATTTGAAAGATTTTGTTTTTTGCGTCTTTAGCAATCTTTCTGCGCACTGTACACGGTATGGGCCGACTTCTGTCTGCGAGGAGCTGTGTGAGCCACGAGCTCCTAGTTTGAATTAACCGTTGTGGATACTGGCATGTTCGAATTATCGGGCGTTTTCTCTTATTGAAATACATAGGGCCATGCCGGGACCCGAGCGTCAGTACGAATTAACCTTAAGTTCGAATTAACAGAGTTCGAATTAATGAGGTTTTACTGTATATAGTGGCTGCACAGCAACCATAGTTCTGCATAAAGAAAGTAACAAAATTCCCATAAAGAAAGGTGTTAGGCAAGGAGACACAATCTCCCCAGTACTATTCGCAGCTTGCTTAGAGGAGGTATTCAGAGACTTGGAATGGGAGCAGTTAGGGATAAGGGTAAATGGAGAATACCTTCGTAATCTGCGATTTGCTGAAGACATTGCCTTGCTAAGCAACTCGGAGGATGAACTGCAAATAATGATTGGTGACCTAGACAGGAAAAGTAGAAAGGTAGGCTTGAAAATCAATATGCAGAAGACTAAGGTAATGTTCAACAGCCTCGGAAAGGAACAGCAGTTTACATTAGGTAGCAAAGTACTGGAAGTAGTAGGTGAATATGTCTACTTAGGACAGGTAGTAACCGCAGATCCGGACCATGAAAAGGAAATAACAAGAATAAGATTGGGATGGAGCGCATTCGGCAAGCACTCGCAGATTATGACTAGCAGCTTAGCGGTATTGCTAAAGAGGAAAGTATATAACAGTTGCATTTTACCTGTACTCACCTATGGGGCTGAAAGGTGGAGGCTAACCAAGAGAGTTCTACTTAAGTTGAGGACAACCCAGAGGGCTATGGAACGAAAAATGGTAGGGGTAACATTAAGAGATAGGAAGCGTGCAGAGTGGGTCAGAGAAATAACTTAGGTTACCGACGTTCTAGTGGAAATTAAGAAGAAGAAATGGGCATGGGAAGGACATGTGCGAAGAGAGGATAACCGATGGTCGCTTAGGGTAACAAACTGGATTCTAAGGGAAGGAAAGCGTAGCAGGGGGTGGCAGAAAGCTAGGTGGGCGGATGAGGTTAAGAAGTTCGCAGGGCTCAAGTGGATGCAGCTAGCACAGAACCGAGTTAAGTGGAGAAATATGGGAGAGGCCTTCACCCTGCAGTGGGTATAGTCAGGCTGATGATGATGATGATTATGACACAGCAACGCCACAACCAGTGCCACACCTCAGCCACTTTCACGCATAGTGGCCCCCATCACTCCAGCAATCCTAATTAGGTGAATGAGTCCGTCTCTCCACAACGGCGGCTGGCCGACAGATCCTGCAGGCATTAGGCTACAACGTTGACAATTTAGAGCCACTTTCGTCCGCCGCCCCACCATGGGAGTTGATTGACTTAGTAGATGGTATACCATTACCAAAGAATATGAGTTCGGCTAATCCTCAAAGGCGCAAAGCTGCCGCCAAACGTCATAGGAAGATGTCACACAAGCTAGCCCAGGAAGGAGCTATCCAACTATACACAGACGCCGCTCAGTTTCAACACTGCACAGCTATAGCTTGTCACGACTCTGTGTCAGATACCTCGGTAGTTCAACGGCTTTCAGAGGAACACACTGTTACCAATCTCGAACTCATTGCCATACGACTTGCCATTACTCGAATAGTAGCAAGACAAGATCGGGCTCCGTGCACCTACCATGTTTACACAGATTCACAAGCAGCGTACACTGCATGCCGCGCAGAACACTATTCGAACACAAGCCCGTCGCCTGAGAGAGGAGGGCTACACCTTAATTATCAAATGGATTCCTGCACACGAAGAAATCACTGGAAACGAAAAGGCACACCAGGCAGCGCGCGCAGCAGCTCTTTCCGCACCTTTGCCTGGATCCACATTCGTTTCCGCTTCGTGGCCCCCCTGAGGACGTTACGCATCCGTCGTCGCCTCATATGGATAGGGCGGAGACATGGCATCGAGCACAACGCTATCGTCGAAGCATACTCCAGCACTTGGCCAACCCTGAGCAACTATATCGCCGCCCAGATAGCTTATTCCAAAGAGTGGAGGCAGTACTCCTTCGCCGAGCCCAGACTGGTCAGCTTCTGTCACCCGCGAAGCTGCACCTCATAAACCCGCAGGTATACCCTTCTCCTCAGTGCCCGACATGCCCGGCCAGAGGCACGGCCGAACATCTCCTGTGGAGCTGCCCTACTTTTGACGCAGTACGGGAGAGAGCACTCAAGTCCCTGGGCGGGCTTCGACCTGCAACCCTGCAGGCATGGGTCGATCCCCCATCACACATCGGGCCATCAGACGCAACCCGGCTCTGGCAAACTTTTCTTACTTTAAGGAAGAAGAAGGACCAGGCCATTACTTCGCGGAGCCGACCTCGGGACGACCCTACCTCGAGGAAGAAGTGGACACCGGTCCCTCATATCTATCCCAACCTTCACCCCCACCCCCACCCATACCCTCACCCCCACCTTTAACGGCTCCCCCCCCTACATCCATGAAGCAACTTAGTTCTGCCGCAAGGTAAACGCCTACCGTAAGCAGAAATAAAGACATAATAATAAAAAAAAAAAATTATAACCTGCCCACCTGTGGCACTGCCTCGGCGCTGGAACACTGATGGGGTGGCCTCGGTGCTAGGCTCCCCGGGGGGCAGCACTGCCCAGCAGCTGCCCAAAGGCTGACTCCAGCTCGAACTGCTGTCTGCCTGGGGGGCTCGCGCAGCCCGGCTGCCACAGCCTGCATTGCACCACGTCATGTCTCTTGTTTACCACACAGTTTAGTAACAGAAAGGAAAATTATGTTAGTGTGCCGCAAGCAACCCATTACCAACAGCCCTTAAAAGCAGTCCACTTTGAAGTGAGGAAAAAAAGTCCTTTATTGGAGGCTGCTGAGATCCAAAACATAATATATTGTTAAGAGCGAGGTCTTGCTGGCCGGAGCATGTTACGAGCAACATTTTACTGGCCGGAAGACGAACGTCCAAAAACCAGTATTGTGTCCACTTGCGATTTCCAGCCCGAGCCGCTCCTTCACCATCCTCCTCTTCCCTTGCCTTCGTTTCTGGGCATCACAATACTGTATTTACTCGCATAATGATCACACTCGCGTAATAATCGCACCCCTGAATTTTGAGGTCAAAACTCGATATTTATATTCCCCGCGTAATGATCGCACCCCGAACTTGCCTCTGCCACTACTTTTGTTTTCATGTCCCGCACTATTACAGCGGCAGCCGCCTGTTGGTTTATCTGCAGTCATCTCGCAGCGAATGCATTCCGACGAGTTCCCATGATTCCTCGACTAAAATGCGCTTTGCGGAATTTGCCATTTTGCAATTCAGCAGCGTGCTTTGCGGTTTTGTGTAAGTTTACACCATTTCACCATGGGCCAGTTACCTCGCCATATTCAAGCTCAAGGCTCTTGATTATGCACAGCAGCATGGCAACCACGCTGCTGACAGGCATTTCAGCGTCGACGAAATCCAGATACGCTATTGGAAAAAGCAGCACGAGCAGCTGATGGCTGCAAACAAGACTAGCCGGGCATTTCAGCGTTGACGAAATCCGGATACGCTATTGGAAAAAGCAGTGCGAGAAGCTGATGGTTGCAAACAAGACACGCCGGGCTTTCCGCGAACCCAAAACAGACAAGTTGCCTCATGTTGAAAAGGCGGTCCTAGAATATGCAAGGGACCTGCGCAAAGATGGTTGCATTATCATTAAAAATGATAAAGACACAGGCGCGCACAACTGCCAGGAAGCTGGGAATCACCGCAAAGGATCCCTGCACTACCTCCGGTTGGACGGCTCGCTTTATGCGACGGAACGGAGTTTCGTTGAGGCGGCGGACGTCGTTGTGCCAGCGGCTCCTATCCGCGTATGAAAGCAAAGTGATAGACTTCTATCACTTCGTCACTAGGCTTCGCGAAAAATGCGGTTATCTCATGTCACAAATCGAAAACGCCGATCAAACTCTATTGACTTTCGACATGCCCCGAAACGCAACTGTCAAAAAGAGTGCTAGGAGCGTCCTCGTTAAGACGTCTGGCGTAGAAAAGCAGCGATGCACAGCCATGCTTGCTATGACAGCCGACGGGCGGAAGCTGCCACCATCCGTCATCTTTAAACGGAAGACTGTTCCAAAGGGAAACTTTCCCCGTGGCATCCACATATGTGCACAAATGAAAGGATGGATGACTGCAGACCTGATGGTCGATTCGGTTAAGACTGTTTGGGGACAAAGACCAGCAGCACTTCTGCTTCCCTAACTTCTGGTTTTGGACAGTTTCAGGGGTCAACCTGTCGACAGCGTGCATGCTAAGCTTAACCCGTTTGCTTCTGAAGCCGGCGATCCGCCGGCCGCTTAGGCCAAGGCCAAACTGCGATAAGCCGGCGGTTCGCTGGCCTCTGAAAAACAAAATCGTTTTTAAAATGCACTGATAGATGGCGCTTCCTTCTACACTGTTGTTGAGTTGTTTTGTCTTTTTAACACCAGATGGACATACTTGTCCACTATTTTCGAGCTTGGTTGAAAAAAAAAAAAAAAAAGGGAAGTTGACGTTCCCGCTTTCTCTGCTGAGTCGTTTGCTGGGTGTCGAGGATGGCGTCGTGTAGGAAGAAAGTTCTCACGAGCGAGGAAATTCTCGAGCTAGTCTTCCAAAGTGATGAAAGTGATTGTGATGATGATCCAGAAGATACCTCGGACCAAGAAAGTGGCGATGATGCGAGTGACGGTGAGAACAGCAGTAGTTGTGAAAGCGATGCGTGTGTATCTCACGGCACTCCGCTCTCCTCCCCACCACCGTCCAAGAAGCCAAGAAGTGAAGATTGGAAGTGGGAGGAAAAAGACAGTTCAGATAATGTCTCAAACTGCCTTTTACCGGAAGTCCTGGAGTCAAACGAGCGATCCAACTCAAAGTAGGCGAGAGCCCAAGTGCTTTGGATTTGTTCAATGCTCTCCTTGGAGACGATTTTTGGGACATGATTACAATGCACAGCAACGCTTATGCAAGGCAGAAGCAGGTTTCTAAGCCGGACCCCACATGGCATGACACGACATCAGGAGAAATGAAAGTTTATTTCGCGCTGTGTGTTCTAATGAGCCAGGTACGAAAGAGCTGTATCCAGGCATATTGGTCACGAAGAAGTGTGATCTGCACACCATTTTTTGCGACGGTGATGCCCAGGCAACGTTTCTGGGCACTCTCCCGGTATCTACACCTCTGTGAGAGCAACCTTGCAGCAACTAATGACAAGCTAGGGAAGCTACGACCTGTGCTGGACTATATAATCAAGTCAATAAGTAGCGCCTACTCTCCAGAAGAAGGTCTCGCAGTGGACGAGAGTTTGATGAAATTTCGTGGTCGTCTCGCATACGTGCAATTCAACCCGTCAAAACGAGCCCGTTTTGGTGTGAAATTCTACAAGCTCTGCGAATCTGCGTGGCTACTGCCTGAACTTCTCTGTCTACACAGGAGAATCGGAGCAAACCACCGCTACCATTGGTATGTTGTGTAGCGAGGCCGTCGTCATCAACCTTGTCGGCGATCGTCTCGCGGATGGTCACACAATCTATGTTGACAATTGGTATTCTTCACCACTCCTTTTTCTGCACATAAATCAAGCAGGATCAAACGCTGTGGGTACTGTTAGGGTGCACCGTAAGAACATGCCCAAAGTGCTCCAAAAGATGAAGCTAAAGAAAGGCGAGTGCAAGGCCTTCTTCTCGCAAGGCACCATGGCTTTGACATGGCAGGACAAGAAGCCTGTCAATATGCTATCTACGTGTCACAACACAGCTAGTGTGACTGACACCGGCAAGAAAAATCACCAGAGCGGCCTGCCTGTTTTGAAGCCCCAGGTTGTACAGGACTACAACCGTGGAATGGGAGGTGTGGATCGAGAAGATCAACAGCTCGCTTCCTTTCCTATAATGAGAAGGTATGCGAAAGGATACAAGAAGATATTTTTTTACGTCATGGATATTGTTGTGTATAACAGCTACATCCTATCGGCCAAAATTACAGGAAAGCGAGCGAGCTATACGGACTGGAAAGTCGACCTGGCGGAGCAGCTCATCGAAGGGACTGTGCTACCAGGATACCGGCGACGAGGCAAATTGCCTGTTGGTGATTCACCAATGCGGCTAGAAGTCTGTGAGTGGGCTCACTTCCCTCGCCAAATCCCGCCAAACGCAATCAAGCAAAATCCATCCAGGCAATGTCATGTCTGTAAAGCACAGGGGAAGAAGAGCGAGAGCCGGTGGGAGTGCGAGAAATGTGAAGTGGCACTTCACATGCCCGTCTGCTTCAAGACCTTCCATACTCACAAGGTACTCTGAGTGCGGTGCTTCCGGAAAACATTCCAAAACTAAATAAAACCAAAAGTGTTAACCTGTGAGGCAATAAGCCGGAGTTATGGTGGTTTCTTTACGATGCGATACACGGGAGTCCGCGGCGCCGAAAGTTGCGCGGAACAGCTCGCGGGAACGGCCGCCGAAGCCGCGGAAGCGAATGGGTTAAAGCGCTGTGCATGGACATTGCAGTGATCCCTGGGGGTCTGACTTCGCTGCTGCAGCCTCTCGACGTGTCGCTGAACAAACCGTTCAAGGACAATGTTCGAAGACTGTATGCAGAGTGGATGGCAATGGGCCAGCATGATTTGACGCCGAGCGGAAAAATCAGAGGCCATCCATGAAGATGCTTTGCTCGTGGATTGCTGAAGCATGGAGCAGTATCCCCGACGAGGTAGTAGCCAAGAGCTTCAAGAAGACCAGCATATCAAAAGCGTTGGATGGAACAGAAAACGACTTTCTGTGGGACTGTGACGATGCTCCCAGCGACACTGCCGTTTCCAATGATGAGTCGTGCAGCAGTGAAAGTGAGGATGGCGAGGATTCAGACTCGTATTAGAGCACTGAATGAGAAAAAAATAAATGGGTATTGTGCAGTTGTAGTGTGTATGTGATGCTTATACAATGTGCGCGTTTATTGCGAAGATAAGCCTTACTAAACTTTTATTTTTGGTTGTAATCGAGATATCTGTTCTAAAACGTTTGACCAGCAACTTGTTCGTGTTTTCGGTGCTGAAAACTTTTTTGTGGAAAATTTTCCCCGCGTACTGATCGCAGTTCGAAATTTCCGTCAGTTCTGAAAAAAAAAGTGCAATCATTACGCGAGTAAATACGGTATATCAAAGCCACTGAAACAGTATGCATAAAACCTCGTCACAAAGCATCAAATCAAGTTCTGTCAAGTCCCTACCAGTTGTGCACCAGCAGCTGCAGACGGTAGCATAGCAGATGGAAGAAGCCAGAATACCTCCAAAACTGTACTCAATTGCAGCATAAACTTGGCATCGAAGCCCCGTGAGTGACAGTGAAAAAGTGTCAAATAGGACACTTGTTTTTCAGCTGTGGGTTTCGCTTGAAAGGACACAGCCATGTTTTCACACAAAAGCCGCAACGCTAAATTCTGGAAACTGCTAATGCTATTTCCTCATTAACATTCTGTGCACTTTAGACCCTTTATCCCGTTAAGCCCACCACACTAAATCTCCCTATTAACAATCAGGAGATCTTAAAAGGTGTTCCAGCATGCGCCATCGCCTGCTTTCCATCCGCTAGTGGTGAGCAGACATCTCCACCATGACAAATCCAAACCATCTCGAGTGGAAGAGAAAAGAAGGCCCTGTCTGCAAGGCAGCATGCGGTCTTCCATCAAATGCGTGTAAACTGAGTTCCTAGCAACCTTCAACATTCGCCCCACTTAAGAGGGGATGCCACAGTTGGTATGAAAAAATCCAAACCAAATTTTCACATTTTGTGTATCTTGAAATGCCGATTCCTAAAGTGTAATCGTTTCTGAAATACTACAAAAAATGGTAACATCTGGGTTCTTGCTTGGTGAAAAATTAGCATTAAACAGAAAACCCCATCACAACTGTTAGAATATGAAAACAATTGAGAATGTTTAAGAAGTGTAATAAGGTACAAAATCAATGTTCTAGGTCAGTTTGAACTAGAGTTGCTAGAAAAGTTGCTAGAAAAATAGGCCATCTTTGGATATCAAACACACACAAGACCGATTTCAAACAATTTCTGAACCAAATACAGTCAAACCCGGCTATACCGAACCCGGATATATCGAATTCTGGTTATATCGAACTCGCGGAATATCCCCTTGAAAATCCCATGCAAAAGTATAGGAAAGCCGCGTCATATATCGAACTCAATTTCACCGGTCGTTCGATATATCGAACTCCGCACCACGCATTGGACGGTGCGCCTTCCCCAAAGACGATTGCACCACCCTCGGCCGTTTGCCCAGTGATGTTTTCAAGCCATGCGCGGAAGGAATGAGAAAGCACCGTTCGGCGACGGCTGGTGTAGGGCAGTGCCACGCCCTTTCCCAAAAGGCACCCGGAACTGCAGTGATCTGCTAGAACACTATATCGCTGCCACGCACCAGCACGTGACTTTTGCAAGCCGTGCGCGTGTAGGAACAAGAGAGAACGAATGCAGCTGCGGTGTTTGAGAGAGGGAAAAAAACACGATAGAGCGAAGCGCAAGGGTGTGCCCACTCTTCTGTCGCGCTTTTACTCCCCTTCCTCTCTCTTTCCCGGTCTTTGATCGCAGCAGCACGCACTACGCATGTGCGGACAAGCCAGCTCAGCCCGTGGCAGACGCTTTTTCCAATGTGTGTTGTGAACGCTCTGCGTGCGGCAGCTGACGTGCGATGCACGTCTCGTGGTGTCGTGCTGCACTACGGCGGCTGCGGCCGCTAAGAAGCGGCAGTTTCTTTCTTTCTTTCTTTTTTTTTTGCGGGAGTTGTTTATCATTGTCGTCGTGCTAACGTGCGGCGTAGCGTATGCTATGACGGTTGCGGACATTAAGAAGCTGCTGTCTTCTTTCTTTTGCGAGAGTCGTTCTTACTTGTCGTGTTGAACGTGCGGCGCAGCGTAAGCCATGGCGGCTGCAGACGTTAAGAAGCGACATATTCTTCTGTTCTTTTTTTTTGCGTGAGTCGTCCATCCTTCCATCTACGAATAAACGAAAAGACGTGGTCAGCTGCAATCATGACAGCGGCTTTTAGCATTGTTCGCCTCAAACGGCATTTGCAGCTATCACGCTTTCCAAGAATTTTGTGGCAGTGGACTATGCCCGCTCCAAGCGTGGTGCGAGAAATTGAACCAGGCCTGTGCAATCAATCCATCACGAGCACTCTGCCAAGTTCGCTCCCTGCCACCGCAGGAGCTAACATCAAAAGTATAGTCAAAAGATAAACACGCCGTGGCATCGCTGCATAGCATCTTGACGCTATGCCAAATTATGAGCTGTGGATGCGACGGTCGCAACGAAGGGACGTGCCACAGACTAACAATTTTTTTCTGAAATTCTCGGCAAGTGGAGGGTGGATTCATTAAGCGAGTGGGTTGACTGTGCGAAAAATACGGTATCATTTTTCACGACCGCAAGTGGCGTCACAAGCCGATTTCTGTATATCAAATTATTGATATATCAAATTATTTCGCGACCTTCGAATTCGATTGTATAACTAGGGCTCGACTGTATAACTAGGTTTAACTGTATTTCAATGATAAAAGAGCTCCTCTGACACAATACACTCTGCTCGGGTTTGTTATGATCAGGTTCGACAGTACACTGCACGTAAAGTAACGCTTTCAAAGCCCAGAGGCTTTGGGATGTTGACAGTTCCTTGTTCCTTTAATCAATTTATTTTATTTATTAAATCTTCAAAGTCGCCATTTAACGGGTATTATACAATGGGTGAAAGGGGAGTATAGTTATAACAAAAAAAAAAGATTTTCATTCCAATCCGAGGCAGAGAAAAAATTTTTGGAATGTTGTATGGGCGCAGGATGGACATGAATGATGGGATGAATAGATGAACACATTGTCAGGTGGCAAAACACAATAAAGACGAGCTAGTTTGCCGCACAAAGTAGGATAGGAGTAATACCTCACCTTGGCGAGGTGTTGACTGGTAGGAGCAGCGTTGCTCCTCTTCGGGTGTCAGGGGCACCACACTGGCACACGAAGAGCTCACCAGGGGCGCTGCCTGCAAGGGCCGCAGGGAGCACTGCCGGCAACCACGGCCACCACCCTTGCACGAGCAGCCACCACTGAAGCCAAAACGATGGTTTGCCTCATTGCATGTCCAAAAATGCTGACCCTGCTTTACTTTCCAGTGTGAGGCTGGTAGTACTGAATAAATTGCACAGCTTTTTAATTTGGGCTCCAAAGGACTAAAAGAAATGTTGTATCAAAGTCCCTGAATTCGCCTTAACTAGACTTCGGTTGTCTCAGATGACAATCAATAATTTTCAATGCTTTTTTTTTTGTCAAGTGCTTTGTGTGCATTGTCGGAAATGAAGAATTTTAAGAGCTACTGCAACCCTTTTTGAAGTGCAATGCGGTACAACAAAACATAGACAGTTTAAGCAAAGTAAGTGCAGAGGAAGCAAATGGATGCAGGCAAGAAAAATGTGCATAAAACTGCTAGAAATACTAGTAACATGCAAAGCACCACGATGCCTGGAGGGAGCAAAAGTGAAACTGAAACTATGCTGCTGAGCCTTGATTTTGGCAACTGAGGACTTCCAATCATGCTCACTCCTGCCACAGCATGCACATCCGAGATGCGCAGGCAACACTGTTTCATGCCCTTTGGTTTGGGGAGGCCGATTCAGATGACCACTGGCTTCGTGGATCCCCTCCTTCGAAATAAATGGTGCTAGCTTGCCCACATTCCAGTAGCCCCCAACCTCATAGGCTTATACCAGGACCAAAGTGATGAGGTTGTATTGTGATAAGTTCCCAACCCATCACAGTGGTTAGCGCACCTGGCTACTGAGCCAGCGGTAAATGACGGCTGCAAGGTTTCCATACTTGTTAAGCCCCACATGCAATACACCACAAAGCTACACGGATTGCGTTATTTTTGTAACATATGCATAAAAACAAAAACAAATTTGTCATTGCTATGCACCCTGTTATGCCTAGCCCAAGAAGGCTTTTTTTTTTTATTCCCCAGCTAGCTGACCTAGTTCTTGGGTAGTTACAATTAAAGCCCTTGTAAAGCCAGCACTGGGTCATTAAACAACAACAACAAAATGTCGGCGAATTTGCAAAATCCAGTGCAAGCAATAGAGCTCAGCTCTTTGGCACCCGTTCCTGCGTTTCGCGTCATCGACGCCGTCTGCGTTATCCCTCGTAACCAGCTCCGCAGCCGGGGGCCCCCCCAGCGTGCTCTCCCCCCTCTCTCTTCCTCCGTGGCGGCGACCGCATGGGTTCTCTGATTGCTGCCCTTGTCACAGTTGGGTGATGGTCCACGGCAAGGGTGTGGAATGCGTAAGCAACCCTTTTGTTAAGCTCTTCTTTTATCTTAGATAGACTTATCTGTTGGAAGTGTTTGGCTTTTCAAATGTCAATTGCCCGAATGTCTGCATTCAGGTTTCTGGCATGTGAAGAATTTTATAAACGCGTGTAAAATCAGTTGAGGGTAGCGCTTGTCCCGTTTTGCTTGTCTTTTGTGTTTTGCACCACAAGCATTTTAAGCTAACAGTATGAACCAACTCGCCTAACAAAGCACTCATACTTTGTCAGATGTTCAGATAATTTGCCAATCACCGAGGGGGGAGGAAGAAAAGCGAACACCTAGGCCCTGGACAATGTGCGATCACGACTCATACCCAATACCCAAATATATGGCTTTTATACATTGCCGTAACTAGCATCAGTAAATCAGTCGTGATGAGACTTGACAAGCTTGTCATTTCTACACGTGCATCATGCTTGGTCATATGCCTCATCACACACATAAAAAGACACAAGCGCATACCGTCCCAGTTGGACAGTGGCACAAGAAAAAATACGGAAAAATGTCTCAATGCACTCCGTATGTTATCACACAAAAGGGAAGCTTAAAGCTCAACTTACATTCGACCAAGTCTAGTGCATGCTCCTCCATCGCGCACAAAAGCAATTTGCACAAAGCGCCGGTAGCAAAAAGCACATGAACTATGCGCAGATCTTTACACACTCGCAGCCCATGTAAAACAAGATATTAAAATTCAACCATTTAGTGTTATCAAAAAATAAAGGAGTAAGCATACATCCCCGATATCAAGCACACAAGAAGAACAAAGCGTACGAAAAAAGTATGCAAATGAACGATTAACTTCACGGTGCCTGGGCTGCCACTTGTCACGCTTGATTTTTACAAGCCAGAGAATGGAAATCGAATTCCAATAATTTCCTGAGTGGTTTGTGCACTGGGGCAAGTAACACCCTGACATTTTGCCACAGAAAATGCTGCGCACGTGTCTCTCTCAACCAGCTGCTACTAAGCGCAATGGCGATCCTTCACAGAATGACTGCACCCTACACTTCACTGCCAGCCACGAGCGGTATATGAAGCTCTCCAATAGTGTTACGAAGATGTGTAATGACACATTGAAGAACTGTTACTACTAACATGTAATCGGTTTGAAAAGAATATACTACATTTTATGACTATGCCATAGTCTCATAAGACAGGTACAGTAGAACCCCGTTCATACGTTTTTCACCGGTCCGAGAAAAAAAAAAACGTAACAGCCGGGAAAACGCAACAGTGAGGAAGACTCCGAAAAGGAACGAGAACGGTGCAGCTTTCACTTCCAACAATCTATTTCTGTAAAGTGACGTTAGGACTTAAAAAAATCAAGAATAGTGGACTGCCGTTTCTTTCGCTCGCTAGAAAACACCAGGCGCATCTCAATAGCCTGTAAAGCCACATTGCTGTCCGCTTCGCTTTGAGGTGCGATGCACCTACGGAGGAGGTCCAGAGCCGCGACCGCTTCTCCATAGCTCGGATCTGACAAATCCTCGGAATCGTGTGGCTTGAGCTCGTCATCACAATCTGCGGCTTCACTCGCGACCGAGCTCGCAACAATATCACCGATACTCTGGCCCTCCGATGTCACGACGGCACCATCCACTGCGACGTAGTAATCGTATGTGAGTCCAGTGACACCCAGAGCATCCATCGCCTCAGTGAGCTCTTGATCGCAAGAGGCTGCTTCTGAGACTCCCCAGCGTCTGTGCCAGGAAATTCCTCTTCGCCGTCCGTGTGAAAGCCACACTGCGCGAAGCAGTGCTGTGCAGTTGATGCAGCCACTGCAGCCCACGCTGAAGCGATATAGTGCATAGCGTCAAGCACCGAAATGTCGTAGGCTGCTGTCCACGATCAATACGCGCAAGACAGCGCTTCACAACACACTTCCGGTAGGAATGCTTCAGGTTCTTTATGACGCCGGCATCCAGCGGCTGCAGATGGCTTGTAGTGTTCGGTGGGAAGAACACAAGCTTGACGTTCCGAAGAAACTGCGGGTCTCTTGGGTGGGCAGCACAATTGTCTAGAAAAAGAACACTCCTGCACTGGGATCCCATCTTGTTGTCGAAGTAGCGAAGAAATTCTTCAACAACGAACACGTCATCCACGCACGATTGCTACTTCTGTAGTGTTCTTGAAGCACCATGGGTTCCGATATTTGCCGATTACCCATGGCTTTAATTTATCGGAACCATCCATGTTGCAGCAAAGGAGCACCGTCAATCGCTCTTTGCTGTTTTTGCCTCCGTGACACGCTTCTCCTTTCAGGCTTAGGGACTTCGACGGCTGCACTCGAAAAAAAAGGCCCGTTTCATCAGCGTTGTAGATGTCATGAGGCGCATAGCCCTCAATTAGTATAGCAGATAGTGTGGCCTTCCAATCGTCGACTGTTGCCAAGTTCACACTTGCTGATTCACCGCTAAAGCCGCTTTCAGACTATGTGCGCATCCATCGTAAGTATCGTATTTATCGCAGTGCGCATAGTGGCTGGAACTCCCGTTTACGTAGCTTGCGACCGCGCATGTTCACACTGGGCCGTTCGGTAAGATGCGTTCTTTACGACCGGCCAATCAGCGCTCTCAACATGGCGCCGGTTAGCAAGCGGCTGATGTCGGAGGTCTGGGCTCTTCAAGCTCAAAATGAGATGTGAAAGAAAAGACTGGACACACAAATAAAATACGAAAAAGAACAATGGGTATATTAACAATTAACAACTCGATTATAAATACACTTCGTTTCACACACGCACGTTCGCACACAGTTTTCAAACGTCCGCTCACCGTGCTGATGCACCGCTCACTCCTTCGCACATTTCTTCACGTATCGCGCACTCCTTCTCGGTGTCCCGTGATCGCACTCTCTCGCACCAAACCAGGCGTACGGTCCGCCTGCATCCCTGCTTGCGATTTTACCAGTGCCCCGGAGCGATCTTGGAGACGGGCCGGGGCGGTGACTCAAAGGCCGTACTACTGACTCCAAACAATGAGCCGGGGCGCGCGGCAGACACGGAAACGTCCGCGGAACCTCGTCCCCCCTCAGAAAATGCTGTTTTCTTTTTTCTCTTTTACGGTGAGCTTCTTTCAAACTTCGACGAGTCCGCACCAGCTCCGTTCTGCGGCCCGACCTCAACGTCGCCCCGCATCGGCCTTTCGCTGCAGGCCAACTGTTTCCTCACTTGTCAACGGAGCCGATGGGCTGCGAGAATGCACGGGGATGAAGCGGGCATCCCGCGCCTCCATAACCTCACTTTCCTAAACTAGAGGAAACATTTGCTTGTTGACAGCTTGTTCGCGCATGAAAAAACGGATTGATAAACCACTTACTACTTTGACTCAGCGCACTGGCAATTTGCAGCCAGGCATCGTTTTGCACTTCTCTCTGTGCGATTTCAGCTACTCGTAGTAGAGAGCCAGCCTCTGCCGAACTTTTTTTATGAGAGGCTGATAATTCCACAGCGAAGATTCCGCACTGCACATGATCAAGCTGCGGACAGACACAATCAAAGACACAGACACAATCACCGACACAACACCAATAACAACGGCGAGCCGAGACACTGCAGCAGAGTAGGAGCGTTGGACGATGTCGCCTACTAGTGGTTTGCGCGCGAAATCTGGGAGGACCGGAAGCCCCGTGACCGGAAAGGGAAAACCGAAACGGCTGTGCGCATTGGTCGCGCGTAACAGACGTATCTGTGCTAGTCGTAAAAGTCGCGGGTCCTCCGACATTTACGCCCACGCTGGCTGCGTACGTTGCGCATTTTACGCTCAATACAACAGCAGTCTGAACAGACACGTTACGTTTTTTGCGCTTACGCTTACGATCCTTACGAACGATACGTGCGTTGCGCATGTAGTCTGAACGCGGCTTTACTGTCTTGTACGCGATGCCCAGTCTGTCGGTGATGTCCACTGCCTTCTCGCGCAAAATGCTGCCATCAAAGTTGACGCCGGCAGCGCGAGCTTGCTTGAACCAGGTCAGAAGAGCCTCGTCGAGGTTTCCATACTTGGCCCCACGAGCCTGCTTAGCTTTCGGGCCGAAAAGCGCTGCATTGCATTCAATCTCGGCACGCTTTGAGACGATGCTGTTAAGCGTCGATGGTGGCAGACCAAGGTCTTTGGCAATATCAATTCTTTTCCATGCTGGCTGCCTGTCGACAGCGTTGAGTGCGTCCAGCTTTCCCTGGACGGAAAGCGCCTTCTGCTTGCGCAATGCCATCAAAGATCATTGGATCACGATCGTCGGATACAAAGGACAAGGGTTAGTTCGACTGGTTAACGACCGGCTTTGTCGTGGACTGTTCGACGGATGGATGGATGGATGAAGCTGAACCCTTTGAATCTGGCAGTGGCGGTGCACGCCACCTAGCCGACGTTCACGAAGCAGATGGTCATCTAGTGGCGGCCTCTCCAACTCGCGTGCAGCTTCTTAAAGTTCCATAGCCAAGCCTAGCCAAGACGCTTCAAAAGTCAAAATGGTGGTCGGCGCGCGTTGCCTCGGGCAGGTTCGCGGTGACCAGTTGCGACGTATCACGCGGGAACGTTTTCACAGCTACAACATAACAACGAGGATCCCAATACAATCGAGCCCACTTATAACGATACCGGTTATTACAATATATCGGCTATAACAATGAACAGCCATGTCACCGTCAAATTTACTATGTATCCAATAGTAAAAAAATCCATTTACTACAATGATGGGTTGCCGCACTAACGGTTATAACGATTAAAACCGGCTACTGTGACCCAGCTTCAAAATAAAATACGCGTGATTCCGACGAAAACGCGAGCGTCCGCAATCGCGCAAAGTGAGTGCATTTCGCTTCGCATGTCACCCTTCCGCCCCTCGAGACGAATGGACTGCGCCCACGATACGAAGAGAGGAGAG
>JAJIZL010034372.1:0-20200 GCA_023969395.1 Amblyomma maculatum
GAGCACTTCATTTAGAACGCGAATGGTACTCAGTACAATGCTTTCTTAAAATTACCACTGTCTTTCCGACTTTTGAGAGTGCCAAAACACTCGTGGACTCGACTAAAGCCACCCATTTCGCAGCAGTAATTGATTTTCACATGAGGCTGAAACTCAATTTTGCTTTCGTTGTTAGTCAGATTTTTTTCGGACAGGAATAAGACGGTAATGCAGTATCACAAAGCAAAATGGAAGTGCCGCAACCACTGCGTCAAATACGTGAGCAGGAAACCATTTACATAACAATATCATTGCTTCGTCACTCGTTTCAAAATTACGTTTCCTAAGCAAAAAAGAAAACGCTTTCCGAATCCTCCTGTCCAAAAGTTAATGATTTGCCATCCCAGCATGTCGCTTTTGTTGCCTGGCATTTCTAAGGTATGTAAACAGCTCCCCTTCATTTTTCAGGGACACGATATCAGCTCTAGGTTGATTCGATTGAAGAGAGAGCAAGAAAGTTATATTGAACCTTCAGCTGCCTTCTAGGAATTCAATGGGAGGTAGTAGAAGAACCGATGTCCTGTTGCAGCAGTCTGCACTTTCCCGTTATCGCTCTGCATCGTAAAAAATGAGTGTCATTTCACTGAGCTCCTGTCCAGCGACAACGTTGAAGTCGAGGTCTATATAAGGAATGACGGCTGATGACACAGCGGACGTGCCGCTTTATCCGGCTTGTGGGCCATTTTGTTAAAGCCTAGTTTCTGCGCCAGAACTCTTAAAAGGGCCATCGGACGATTTCGCCATGGCTCGTTCTTTGGCCATGATGGAGATGCGGGGCTTGTGCGAACGGCATTGTGGCCCTGTTTCAGATGGGCTCACTAAGCCAAATAAAATGTTGATGGTGGGCTCTAAGAGGAGCTTCGAAGACATTTGGTGCCATCTCTTTCCGAAGGTACACAGTAGAAAGCCTCTCATTGATACAATGTTTCATTTATTCTGTCTTTGTTAGACGTATAGGTGAATGTCTGGTTTGGGGATCAGACAGTGAGTCCGCTCTATAAGATATTGTAAAGAGGCATGCATTTGTCTTTTCCATTGGCGTCGTGATGTGACAGGAAAATAACTACGATAGTACAGACGAAGTTGAGTACATTCACCCGCTAGTCAAGAATAAAGCAACTTATCAAATATTCTTTGAGAGGAGAGTATATACTTATACGCTTATCTGACCAGCGCTCAGAAAAAGAACATAGTGGACGCTTTATAAAACGCTTTGAACTGAGCAGTGAGACAGGAGGTTATAGGAGTAGCGTTAAACAGATAAAAGGGCAATGCGAAAATGAACTTGCCTACAATATTTTGCTATAGGCCCAGTCTTCTTGCATCCGCATTGCAGTGCCGCTTCGCTATTTTGAATAGAAAAAGTGCTTTTTGTTTCCCCTTAAGCCTGTGTTGTTGGCGACACTGCGCGATTGCCTGTGCATAACTGTACTTTGTTGTCTGTATTTCTTGGTATATGTGGTGGTCAGATAAACGCACATTTAAAAGTAAGCGCCTTAATGTACTCTTTCTTGCTCCTTCGTTCGTATCCCTGACTTTGCGCTGTTCCAGTATCGAGAATATGTATTGGTGCCATCAGTGTGATTCGCCTAGTAAGAACACGGCAGTGTCTCTGGCATTCGCCGTGTATGTCCTGCCAATTTCTGCTGTTAAACGTTTCCTGACGAAACGGCCACCGGAGAAAATTTATATCGTTGGCGAAAATCATCTACATGTGACTGAAACACTCATGGTGCTTTTATTCCGCACCATTCGGAAAAGCTAGCGTAGCTGCATTTTTTTATTCGGAGAGCCGAGAAGCGCCCGCGAGTGCAAAGGCCCGCTTTCTTTCATACGTCAAAATGGAGCAATGGAACATGCAGCGGAGCGCCTTTTATCAATATCAGCTCCTGAGACCCGATTAACATACGCAGAAGTATTCGTGTGGAAGTTCGGTTCACTATTGAGTCGCAAGCACCCCAATGAAGACGCCAAGCGTCTCTGTTGCATCAGATATGAAAAGAAGAAAACGATCAGGCCTGGTCTGTCTAAGCGGCATTGGAGCACCTCACTCGTGTTCGTTCGTGCACACACGCATACCTTCGTGTACGTGCGACTGAATGCGCTGAGCATCGCTTTCGTTGCTCACTAATGCATGCTCATTCATGCTGAATTGTTCGCCGAGACAAGCATTCTAACGCGCGTGGGGGAGGTTACCCAGCATCACACTGGTGGGAATAGCGGGACAGATGCGCGTCCCGAAAAGTAAAACGACATACCGAAGTCTTGGGTGGAAAGCTCGTAGATGAGAATGAGAGTTATTACCTTCCTGGAGGTCGCTGGGCTAAACTAACAAGTGCGTTTTAGAGCTTTTGAGGAAAAGAAGCCGTACAAAAGACTTGACAGGTTTGTTTCCCAGAAACAATACACGCAAGGATGCGTTTAGCCTGCACCAGTATCGCCAGTGAGGGCAAAAAAAAAAGACAAACCAGATAGCAACTAACCGAGCCAAGATAGTTGGTCATCGTTAATATCGGCGCTCTGTTCGCTCCGTTGTTTGATGCGTCGAGCTCGTATGTCAGTGAAGGCCAGTTCCTTTCCTCTACTTCTCGTATTTTTCTACTTTTTTTTTCACGCCTCCGTTTCTCTTGTTAATAATAACATTGTTGTCTTCATTGCTGTCGGCAAAAAAAAAGATAGAAAAAAACACCTCAATAATTATTCTTTTGTGCCCTGGAAAAGACTGAATTCCTGCTCGTCATGCTCCCCTCCTACTCGCCTGTTTTCTTCGCCTGTGATTTGTTTCCAAATTATTTTATGGCTCTCGACGTATGTCAGCGTTGTTGAGCTCTAACATGTTATCATTATAGGTCCATTTTTAAATGAATCCATCACCAGAGTTTTCGATGCGCAGCTGTAAGCGAAAATTATGAAAATGGCTCCGGTAAAGCCCCTTTATAATTTATGCTATGGTAAGTGTAGCAGAGAGCTCGTACGGCCGGTCACTTATTGGTGGTTGGATTGTGCCACATCGCGCGATGACATGACATGGCTTGTTTAGTAGGAGCTGTCACCTCGGTCTTTTCAGCTCAGGTGAGTGGTTCAGGGAAATGGAACCGTCCAGGACCCTTCTGTTATGTGTCATGCATGCCGATTCTAGGCCACGCATGCTCATTCGCATGGCCTCGTTAGGCGGGGCTTATGTGGAGTGGTATTTCATATATTGTGATACCTCGCGACAGTTTCCTGAAGAATATGTTTGGAATAATGGCAGCACAAAAAAAAACTAACAGCACTACAGAGATCTGCATTGGAGAAACGCGAAAGCCTGTTTGTTGGCTACTCTTTTACTAATGCTTAGAGTGTAATGACTAGACAATAGTCACGGTCATGACTGACTTACAAAATTCATGGGCTCTGTAGTCATAAACACTAGATCTCCGATCTGATTGACTCATGGCAAGTGACTATGACTCATGATTAAACTATAATGACTCACTTGACAGGACTAAGCATGACACGTCATTCATATACCACGTGTCATTACATACCCACTCATGACTACCAGTCTCATTTTAATAGGACGTTAAATCACACGTTATACTTTGCTTCCAAATTTTATTTCTATGTTCTGCTTCCACTTTTTTTCTTCCATGTGTTGCGGACACATTTTGGCGAACATAGCCAAGTAAGACTTTCGCCTTAATAAGGGCCTGAGGATAAAGAGAGCGTCGAAGTACACGGACGCAAACAAAGGTTCGCGACAAGAGCTCACAAATGGGAGCCGTTAATGCTCTCGCGACATACCTTTCAACGTAAAGCTGAAGTGTGTTCCCCTCTCCTATTTTTACGCTTAGTTTGCGCATGACATTGCATGCTTAGTTTGTGCTTGATTTTTGGGGAAGTCGGTCAATAAGTCGTCCAGGTACTTCATGTGCCGCCGCTTTGAATCTCGCTGTCGGGAGAGGAAACAACGAACAGCAGGTTTCGCTCGGAGCGGTGTGCAACAACCGCGCCCAGGAAATGTAGAACACTCTCACCACATCACCTGCCTAGCTGTACTTAGAGTCCACGTGACCTGCATACTTAGGAAAGGTCGTAACAGCGCTAGACAAAAGCAAAACAGTGAAAACGTCAGGAATGGTGACTAGGCAATTGTGTGTTAATTCGAGCGCAGAAATCCTTGCGGCTAGGCCAGATAAAAGTTGTATATGTGCGCAGCAAAAGTCTTCACAGAGTAGAGCGGAACTCCAGAAACGGCAGAACGACAACCGTTCACAGTTCAGTTGCTTCGGGAGGAGAGAGGGCGGCTCTAATTTTCCGTACTTTACGATGCGCTCCAGTGTAACATGCTAACGATACCTAGGGGACAAGGATAGGCTGATCACATAAGACTAGGGCCCATACGTGTACACGTATATAATTGCCCGCCTTCTGTGCGGAGGCTATGTACAAATGACTCGTTACTGCACTCGTCTCTTGACGAATGGTTGAGATTGGGGTTTCAGTCATTACTAAACGTCATCTGCAAGTGGTTTCAGCAGTTCATCAAGAACGTTATCAAGAGCAGTTCAAGATCGTTACACGAGTCGTAATATGAGGGGTGATTTTTATTGCCATTTACTGATTAACATTTTATAACCAGAGAGAAATAGATCGCATGTTGTGTATAGGTGCTGTCAAAAGTGTATTGAGGGCAATATTAGGAAATACATTTAATTTCTTGCCCTAATTTATTGCATACTTGTACAGGCAGGACGTATTGCCATGCACGGCACGAATTTCACAGCGTACGAATAATTTTTTGCCGTTATATGCCTACAATCTAAAAAGATTCAAAAACTTTAAAAAGCCGCTTCTCTCTACTTTCGATGGCACTGGTACCTAATGCACGAAAGTACCGACGATTACGTGGCTAAAAGTGAAACTTCCATTTTTTATAAATCTTGGATGTAAACATTATGTGGAGTAATTGCACATCGTCAACATCAAAAGAAACCTAGTATTCTAAGTGCCTTAATCGATATGGTGGCTCAAAATATTGAGGGTAAAATATACATATTTGACAGTTCCTTGAATGGGCATTCGCGTGTAGGATACCGATAAAGTAGCGTCGTTTTCGTTTTATATCTTAGAGATATAAAACCTGAAATTGATCATGTAGAAAACATTGCCTTCATTTTTTCGAAGCCGTTTTGTAAAACCTCGATGCGGGGAATCTTTTTTATATGCACAGTTTTCTTTCTTTAGTGTTTCTAAACCCTTTGACAATTCCGAAAATATAAAAATGCGCGGACGTTCCACGTATATTGACTACCTTCAAGATATGGTTTTACCCCCTACCATGGCAATAAAAAACAACTATCCGTGAGAGCATTTGAATGACATATCAAACGATTAATCTTTGAAATGCGCGTGCGAGCTTAGCCTTTACGACAGCCAAAAGTAAAGAGAGCTCACTTGAACATCTCTCTTAGTTTGCGCCACCAGCATTTTAATGGGTGGCGTTAAAGGTCCCGCTCTGCACAAAATCCGGCGTTTTCGGCGTAAAGGGAACGAAAAATCGCTGGCATGGTTCTGGCAGGTAGTATTCACGGGACATGGCCGACACTAGTGGTTTGCCGGCTTGTGCGATACCGCGTGACGTAGCAGAAGCTGCCATATCGCTCAAGCTTCTTTTTTGAGATGGAATTGGAATCCCCCGAGACCATTAGGTCTATAGGAATAATTGCTGCTAATTAACCGCACAGCTATACTTGCTATGTTCGTTTAAAGCGACCTTTAGATTTATTTTCAGTGGCCTTTCACATGACAGTAGTATAAGACCGTATTCTAAATAGGGTGTAGGGATTTATGGGTTAAGCGAGTATCAAACTGCGTGTATGCGAAAAGGGAGTCGCAAGGGGAGCCGAGGACGCGCGCCGGTAACGCGTTCGAGTCGTCCACTGAAAGATGGAGCCTAGTAACCCCCCAACATTTTTAATGCATTTATGTTGCCTCGCAAGTTTCCCAGGAAAGCTTCCCTTATGTTCATGTGCCTCAGAACTATGGAGATCGGACAGCTGCGTTATAGAATGTGTTGTGGAAGTTTGTTGCTCGCCAGTCGTTTATGGTACCCTCCATGGTTATCTAACAACAATTGTTAAGATAAACGTCCTTCGAAGCAGGTAAGCGACACCTGAATATAAACAACAACAACAAAAAAGCCTCCTGTGTTCTGCGCGTTATCAGCGCCATTTAAAGGACCACAGGTGATCAAAACCAAATTGTAGGCTTCAAGTGCTGCGTCTCAGTGCTGCGACATTTCAATACCTTCGTTATTCTCTATCCGTACGACAAGTCATATACTAACTCAGTGTGATAGAAATTTTGCTTCAATTTACGCAAGATGCACCGATTCGTTGATGTGCCGTATTTAAAAAACGATGCAACTAGCTTTTGACCAATCGTGAAAAGGCTACCTTGGTTCAGAAAAAAACGCCTTTGCGTGTCCTTTACTTCGGGCTGTGCCATTCAGCTTAGTCTTGTGTCATCCCGATGACACTGGATTCTGTAGAACCTTGACATAAAATCTTTATCTTAAAACCATGAGCTGCTTCAGGTACCCATCAGGAGTGCATTGTTACAGAGGTTTTATTTTGCTCATAAACTTGATTTTTATTTACTCTGACTGAACAACCCCGGAACATTAACAAGGCAGACACTGCTGAAGATAATGCATAGACGGCTCAGCACAATTAACATTTAATCTCAAATAAGGCCATATTTGCAGCTCATCACAACTCTCTGACCTGTCCGACATCGCGGGTATGTGCTATTCCTAAACAGGCCAACCCCACTACCAGGACAGCATGCTAGCTTACTCTTAGAAAGTAAAGGGTCGTCCACACTTAGGGGGAACACAGAAGGTATTCGAGCAGCGATATTAAGCTTTCAATGCGCAGTACGCAGCCAGCACAACCTAGGCACCAATTGAAGAGTTGGCTTTCCACACCCTACGGGATTGATAGAACACGGAAGCAAGCACGGCATGTATAAGTGGTGGCGAACACTACCCTTCAAACTGCCTCCTTACAGCCCTGGCTTACATAATAACGTTTCAATTGAGATCAAAATTAAAAGTAAGTATATGACGAGATGAACGTTAAGCGCGCAGCAAGGAGTCTCGGATTCCAACGGGGACGGCGCCATAATTGAAGCTAAGCGGGCGGGCATTGTTTATGAAGCAGCAGGCGCGCTCTGTTCTCTCTGCGAGTTTGCGCTGCTCGCTAATGCACAAGTTTGTTCCTCCCGTGGCACCCAGTAGAAATCTTGGAAGCGGAACCTCATCCGGTTTCCCTGGTGGGTGGCTTGGCGACGCCGACAGCGATTTATAAGGCGCGACGTGCCGCGAGAGCCTTTGAAGAAAGGCGGGAATAGGAGACACGTTAGCTTATCCGCTTCCCTGCTTTAACTTGCTAAAATTACTTAAGAAAGTGCATGTAAGATGCCTTTTCTGCCTGCTTGCGGCAGCTCGGCATCTCTTTGTAAAAATGAAAGGGAAAAAGGGTGCCAGAACAAGAATATAGACAGGACGGAAGGAAAGAAAATGGAGTGATGAAAGAGACAGAGAAAGGGGCGCGATCTCAGTGTACAATAAAACAAGCAGTTCACGCAAGCCTAAGCAAGAGGAGGAAAAATGCAATCATAATATGCCCTTTGTGAGGCTGCCATCCAGTCACTTTTTATTATGTGCTGCATAACTACTCGCCGCCACTATCTGCATATTGTCCCCTTTTCCAGCCGCATATTGTTTACATCGCTTTTCTTACCGCTGGTTCAGCACGGCGCGCATATTTTTATGCATCAGACCGGTAATGAGGGGCCAGCTATATTTAGCCACGGCCTCCGCGGAAGCCACAAGATAGGTGAGTAGAAGGTTGAACCTGCAAGCATGCTTCTGTAGTACAAGTTCACTTTTTCAACACGTGATGAAGATAAAAATTTGATTTATGACTGCTCAGATGTGATAATGCGAAAGCTTGATTTAGACCGCAAAAGCCACTGGCGCCTCTTGACATTGCAGCTTACAGCGCCGGTATGGCCGCCAATCTCGTGCTTAGGCAGACGCTCGTGCGGGTATGGAATAACAAAGCCCGTTCGTCGGGGCGTAATAATAGGGTGACGTACAGAAAAGTGCTTCGAACTGAAATTCAGAAGTTGATGTCATGTTGCCGACGCGATTTCGACACACTTTAAGAACGTACACCTTTTTCACCTGGCTGCGGCTGTAGTGACCCGCCGCCGCGTGCTAAAGAAGCGGCACGACTTGCAAATAACGTTGGGAAGACGTTCATCCGCAGATCAAACCGATGTGGACCGTCCGCTCTCATTTGTGTACTCAAACGTGAATGCGAGGCAGAACGCACAAGCAGGCGCGTAGAGGATGTCCTTGGTGCGAGCCCTGGCCGATGACATTGCAGTCTCGCCACTACTCCGCTCGCACGCATGCTTCGAAGAATAGCATCTCCCTTTTCACATGCGTGCGCTCTCCGCGTACTGCTGAAAAAGAACAGCTGAATCGTGAAGGAAGCAACCTTACCGATGTCTCTTTCGATCACTGGTTTTAGCAAAGCTTTCGCTTGAATATTCAGTGGTGCCTTTAACTTCCCTATGCTGCATATCATTGCAGTAGCGTTATAGTTTCCGTTCTTAAAAAAATGGCTTACCTGGTTGCTGCCGATTTTGTCGGCGTCATCAACCGAAAATTACGAGAACGCATCTGGCCGGTTGTAGCTGCGAGCGAAACTTCCAAGCAGTGATTGGTCGGCGGGTTGTGTGACGTCACCAGACTTGGACAAGAAGGCAGCAGCTGCCAACTCGATCGGCAAGCTCATCTGAAATGGGAGGGTGATAGGGGAATCGAGATTAGAGTCAGGCACGCTACTTTTGTAGGTAACGCTGGCATGGTCACTCTTCCCATGTAAGTAGAACTCTTGTTTGGGCTAGTTGCTGAATGATGAAATCGCAAGGCATACGGCGCGAAAGACTAAGATGAAGGATGCACACAAATGACAACGGAGCTTTACACCTTTGTCTAAAGGCATTTCACATGCTACGGTAGCCTACTACCTTATGCAAATGAGTATAAATCGGATAATAGCGGCACAAGTTAAACGAGTAGCAAACAGCATGCAAGCCATGTAGAAGGAAAGGAGTCGCATACAGGAATCATTAATGTTATGACGTCGTGCCATTAAGTCAGTATCCATAAAATTAATCAAATTTGTTAATGCTGAAGATGCGACAACAGTGTTCTCATTTGTTGAGAGTAGATGGTGAATAATAAAAACATTTTGTAGTGGTTTGACTCTGGTTAACCCTAGTTGAATTGCGATAGCAACGGTGGAAGCTTCTTTTGCCTGCTACATTATTCCCCTATTACGCCCTATCAATTTAAGGTGCTGTATTACTGGGGACACTTAAGCTCATCCTTTAAGAGTATGACGCGAGACTGTAAGTTACCAGTCTTCTTCTTCTGCTCCTCCTCCTCCTCCTCCTCCTCCTCCTCCTCCTCCTCCTCCTCCTCCTCCTCCTCCTCCTCCTCCTCCTCATCCTCATCCTCATCCTCGGCTGTTCGAGGTCAAACGTGGCCTCCGCCGAGACAACGCGACGGCTCAAAACCATGGTACAGTATTGCTATCGAAATAAAAATATTTTGCGCTGTTTCCATGCCCAGCAGATGTACAAGAATACTCTGTGTCCAACTTCGGTAGACTTTGAGAACGGGAACACAAGGAGCAATCTGAGACAAAAAAATTCAAAATATCGAACTGAGGTTGTAAGCGGTACAGTTTTCGTTCTCTTCACATTTCCGGCATGTAAGCTAAGTTCTGTTGATAAAGTTTCCATATTAGCGGGGCGTACTCGAGTTTAGGGGATATGAGTGTATTGTGGAGTAGACAATTTAAAGATGAAGGTGTTTTCCGAACGTTACGGCTTAGTGATTCGCTGGCGTGGTTAACAGCATTTTTAACATGAACAATCTAGGTAAGGTTTTTAGTAATGTGTACACCAAAGTATTTATACGAGAGTGAAAGGTCTAGAAGGATGCCCTTAAGATGACAAAAGGAGAAATTATTAGTCTTTGTGCACGCACGCATGAATTCGAACTTGTTAAAGTTTAGGTCCGATTATCATATTTTCGCCAAATTGAAAGGAAATTATAGTCGCATTAAGAGTTAGTGGGTCGCTATGGCATTTTATTTTCCTAAATATTACTCAGTCGCCGGCGAATCCATTAATGCTAGGTGGAGCGCGGGAAAAGTACATCGTCAATATACATAAGTACAGGGCATCGTTCTGAATCTGGTTTTGTTGCCTTAATCGGAATAAAACATGCCTTTACTAAAAGTTGTATTCCGCTGTAAGCTGATTTCATGGTATTTTGGTTCAAACTAAACTGCTTGAAAAATAATTTAAACTCCACGACACTTAAATTTAGGTTCATCAGCTCTATGACAAGCTACAAATGGCGA
The DNA here is from genome assembly GCA_023969395.1 of Amblyomma maculatum. NCBI lineage: Eukaryota > Metazoa > Arthropoda > Arachnida > Ixodida > Ixodidae > Amblyomma > Amblyomma maculatum. The sequence continues at coordinate 10,536 of JAJIZL010034372.1, forward strand.
ACAGTAGACTGAATAGAGCGAATGAGATGAAGGAATATTTCTGGTAATGGACTTTGAAACATTCAGCAAAGCTCAAAAGAAGGTGTTAAAATTTCTCATCTGGGATTTTTTATATGCTCAGATCCGCAGATATCGAATTAAGAAAAAAATTATTAGAAAGGATATCTTCTGAATCGTTATTGGCTCCTCATAACTCACAAAGTCGCTCAATATATGTGCTTCTAGAGTATCCAACGGGTCCTTCAGGCAACATCTACTTAGTGCGTTTTCAAGAAAGCGGTGTCTTCTTTGTCTCTCCCTTTCGTCGTCTTTGTGTCGTGGTATCCAGCGAGTAACTCTGTCTTGTTAAGAATGTCGTGTTTAACGACCAGTCTTAACAACCAGCAGTGGCTCAGACTCGCATTCCATACGTCCGCCATCACAAGAAGCCTTCCTAGAGGTATACCGTCACATAACAATATCGTTTCCCGCTCATCCCCGCCGGCCCGGAAGAACCACACCGCGCTTCGGAGACTGCCTCGATAATAGGAGACATCTTTCTCCTACCAACTCCGCCGTGGTCCCCGTCGCTGGCTCTGCTGTCGCCGTTAATGTTCTGCCTGTTCGGCGCGGCTGAAACACGACCCCTCAGCGAACTGCCGCCACGTCTTAAGGATCTGCGCACCTCTTATGCCCTTACCTCGTCATCGTATGAAGGTTACGTTTCAGAAACATGGTCCCACATGTACCTTATTTTTCTTGAATCTCCTGCTAGTCTGATTCAAATCATCGTGATGATTATTATATTGTTTAGGACGCAAATGAAGCTTCACTCCCAGCGTGTCGTGTAATTAAGTATTTCCTTGTTACTAAGATCGGTGGAAGATGCACCTCCAAGCAGTTCAGCCCGGACAAGCAGAATACCAGCCCCTTGGAGAGTGGCACTCGGATCGAACATTGCACCTCCAGCATTCAAGGTGGATGCTCATACCACGAGGCCATGCTGCGCGCTCACTCATTCTTACATTTTTCCGCCTGAACATCTCATCCTGCATGAACGGTGGCCACTCGGAAGGTCTCCTGTTGAACGTACCTCTCACAGAAAAGGGCGTTCTGATGGGAGGAGATAAGCCACTATCTAATAACGCAGGCTAAAGCACATTTACCGGCATTTACAAACTACCCGTAATCGCGGCATCTCTCTCGTACCACCTGCCTGGCCTCCGAAGGCGGCCTACTTGCGCCTTTCTATCGCAGTGTATTGATTCTCATTTTCTGACTTTTTCTAATTCGCATATTTCTGACTTCTCATTTTCTCTCTCATTTCTCATTTTTCTAATGATTATCTTCTCATTTTTCGCATTTCTATATTTTTCAATTCCTCGGCTGGCAAGGAAGCTGGTTGTAAACGTACGGGATTTTACCAATGCTCTCGAAAGCGAGAAATTGCTAATTACTGATAGATGTGATCACTGAGCGGCGCTTCAGGTCCTGGAAAACGGGCCGCGGATATTGTTTTCAAATCTCGCGTGTAGCAAGCTCTAAGGCAATAAAAGAATTTGAACGCGAATCGCTACTTGAAGGCGAGAGGCAAGTACAGACTGTTTGATCGATGCGAGGTGTCACGCACCCCCTCTGTAGAGATGTAGGGCTGTCAATAAAAAAGAGAAAGCCCCGATGTTTCTCTCTTTGTTGTTCAGGAAAATTAAAGGTGCTATCTTCTCGTAGAGATCTATTAATGCGCGTGTACAAGCGATGAGTGTTCCGGGAGCCAGTTAGGGGCACATGAACGATGATACGCGGTTTCTCTTTGTGGCCAATCATTTAGAGGGGGGGCCACTCAACTCTCTTTGACGGAGACGTTTTTGGCAACACTAACAAAGTTATTGGAACTAAACCTTTCCACCTACGGCTAACCACTCGTTTCATCAAGATGACGACTACAGGGGATGTCGCAGGCACCGAACTGCCCTTTTCGGCGCTGTTCAGAACGTGATTCTGATAATGACACAAAACGTATATCTACAGCCTTACCCTTTGGTTTGTATTGACAGCAGCCAGGAAAAGTTAGTTCGCTGCTACGGCGCTGCTGTCCGAAATCAATTATTTATCTACCTTTAATAATTAGGATTCCTAACGACATGGGTCTTTGACTAGAAGCCCAGGCACGCCATTATTGAGGCTGTTTTTTTTTTTCTACATCAGCCGAACCGCGATACTTCCGAATTTTGATGATGGCGGACGTAGTTCTCACAGAAACTTTTATCTTCCTACCACAGAATTGCAGGTGTAACTAATCGCCATTTCAAAAATACCAAGGTTATATGCGTAGCTGCCTCCTTCCATCAAATACAACAAGTATGCCTCTTGTCAGGTGATTTGTGGGGGCAAGCCCATACCATGTGGTGCAGGCCTACTTTTAACCCAGGTAAGTAGCCATTCGGGATTATCATTATGTATGTACATAGGTGAGGAAACGTTGTATAGAATACTCAGCCCTTCGCGGAGCTCGGGAAAAACTGCATTGCAACGCCAGCTAATAACAGCTGTCTCGGATCGAGACAAAGCTGGCTGTGCCCAATTGTATCCATATGCACGTGTCGCTGTCGCTAGATAGCGTTTCTATGCAGTTTTCCCGAGCTCCGCCACCAAGTATGTGTTGTATACCACTTTTGCTCATGACAGTATATGAACGAGGATCAGGACAGGGAGCACCAGACGCCAGATGTGAACAAGGCTAATCAAAGTAAACGAAGTTAAACAAGTGCAAAACCGCATAGTCCACCTAAGTCGCATTTAGCCTGCACAGGTAGATTGGGAGCAATTTGTTCCAATAATATTAAAATGCATTTGAACCTATCTCTTGTTCCTGTTACCAGTAACGTCTCCGCGAATATTTTCGCACGCATTTAGAATGCCTTTAATATATCGCATTTGAAACTCCGATTAAAAGCCATGTGGCTGCAAAATGTTTTGCAGACGTGAATGTTATAGATAAGGCTGCTCATACTTCTACCACTGTTTTGATAAAATGCCGGCACTTTGCAGTGTTCTAAGCAGTCACAGTGTTGGCTTATTCAAAATACTATTGATGTCGCATGGCTTGACGGCAGCCAGAAACGCAGACGTCTATTACACAAGGGTACAGATGGGCGCGAACTAAAAACAAACAGCGGTGAAAGGTTTCACTGCAGTGTGATTATCAGAGAGATGCTCCCTCGAGCTCAAATTTTTCTTCCCGGTACATGCTACAACAAATATAGAAAACTCTCTTGTGCCAGCCGCGCTGATGAAATTGCTTCTATTCTCGATTCCGTAGTAAAGTCGACGCGCTTTATAACCAGCGGGATAAATTGGTTGGGCGACCATTATGATGAATGACTGCGCCACCTCCATTACCGAGGCTGACTGCATGTTCCATGAATTTATTCCACATGCTCTTACGCAACGTACGATTTTCTTTTTTGCTCCAGGCTGCTCCAGGAGCGACTGAAAGGATGACTTGCTTACTGTATGCTGCTACTGTGGGTCGCCTCCAATTACAGATAGACGTACTTTGCGCACTGGGATTGGATGAAATGACATCTTAAGTTGTGTCATTAGTTCTGGAAGACATATTGCTTTCAATCGCTCGCTAATTGCCTCAATGAACACACTCACATGCAGATGTGCGGTTGTTGGCCCGTTTGACAAAATGAGCCATGTCTATTTGTCACTGTCACAGCCAGTCAAGCGATTCCTGTTGGCCATGTAGGGACGTGTTTAGGGCCCCTCCTAGCTCTTACACTGTAATTGCTGTTATATTGATGTTATACTGTTCGAATAGGAGACACAGGAAGCCGGAGAATAGTTTCATAGCACATGGATCCGGTTTTTCCTGACGGGCATTTCATTTGTTGTCAATTAATATCTGAACATTCTGAGGTCGTGCTGATTTTTGTTCCTCCTTTCTGTGTCTAGTAGTGCGTGCGGCTGTGGTGTGCGTATTGGTGTGCGTGCGTGCGTGTGTGTGTGTGTATATGTGACCGCAATTGTGTGAGCGTGCATGAACGTGATTGACATTATATATTTACAATATTATATTTATATTATATTATTTATTATATTGTTACGGGGATGTACTTATGTAACAGCATTGCGATGGGCTGAACTCGACGCTGAGACTTCAGTAGCCGTGCAGTGTCCACTCTGCCAGCGTCGTCCTCTTTCTCAATGCTTTGTCGTGCCCGTGTTCCTTGATCGTCGTCTTCGTCAGTGAGCACATCACTTTGGTCCCGCGTTTCCAGGTAACAATATCATAGACATGACAACATGCAAATGACAAAATAAAAGGTTTGAGTGTTAGTTTCGGTCCCGTCTCGGCTGCGGGAGGTGGTCAGTTCAAAATTCATTGCCGGGCACCCACAGGTAAAAATGGGTAAAGGCATCCTTCGGCCTGGCGTTCGGCTTCCTTAGGGGTGCGAGCTTAGAAGACGCTCCGTAAACTCCGCTGTGTCCCTGGGGGCCAAACCTAGTTTCGAACAACTTTTCAGCCTGTATTAGTATTGTATTAGTATTAGTTTTGGAGATGTGCAAAGTGACAGTAAATAATACCCAGACCTATATATATATTTTTTTGGAAGGGGGGGGGGGCAAACATAGACCTGTGGTGAGCACCTCTAGAACGTTTTGTGCTCAAAATTGGCGAGTGTATCGTGGACGCTTTGGGTACAGTGAGGCGCTGCATAACATCACTGATCAGCTTGCGAGCCAAGCCTGTGAAGAATATGCACTCCTGAACCACCTTTCATGGCGCTTTCTGCGGGTTTCTACCAATTAAGCTCGATAAAGCAAAATTATCCACGCCAACAGTGTAGACAGCTAGGTGTAAATATTTTGTAAATAGAAATAGGTGTATATATTGTGTGCTTCATGAGATGCCACCATAATGTACGCCAAAAGCACGCCGTTAGTCTTCCATATTCATGAAAATAACGCTCTTACCCTGGGAATATAAGACGTGAGATGCCGTTTTTTCTGGCGTTGTTTGAGTTAGGTAGCGGTCTCCACGTTTCACTACGTTGTCTATTATCTTAGCTCATCACAATTAAGCTCGCAAGATTGCTGACTGCGCACGATTGCTGACCAATAAGTGAGAGCTACAGCACCGTATCTTTCCAAACCAATTTGGTTTGCTTTCTTTGTTAAGCATTTGTCAGCCCAAACGGCGCAAAATGTTGACCGCTGAGGATGCGAAAGGACGAGAACTACGTCGAATAGTGTGAAAGAGATGGAGAGAGTTGAAAGTAACAATTGGGTTCTTGCGATCTCTTATTGTGTTAACGTCTGCGCAACTACTTGACTGCACTAACAGCGTACGACGACAACGTATAAAAGCTGCAACAAATGTGCGATCTCTATGAGGTGTTGCGCTAATACGCATGGCGGAAATGCCTCTTTATAGAGGCGTAGAGTTCTTTACTTGACATTGAACAGAGTGTTTTCCTCTCTCTCTCACTCTCTCGTCTTATGAGAGCTTTTTGAATAGAGGGGAGCTGTTCGTTTTTGTTGTTCCAACTGATAGAAGAAGGAATATAAAATGTAAGGGCATGCCGAGTGCCTGCAACTGAACGTCCATTGTTGCCTCATGCAAACAGAGTGGTATTAAAAGAGTGACGAGAAAATAAGAAAGATTCAAATAGATGACGCGCGTCTCAGCGGTTGTTGTCTGCCAGCGAAGAGGCGAGTTCGACGACAACATGCATAACATATACCCCTGGTGCAAGGTGCCTCTGCAGAAGTTTTGTGCTTTTAAGTTTTGTTCCACAACACCTGCACGCCGTGAAGGTGCTAACGCATTCGCTGTCCCTGGGGAAGCGCATGCATTGTATTCGCGTCCACATAGGCTCTTCCATTTAGATTAAGATCATAGAGCCGTATTAGGAAAATCTTTCTCCCACACTTGTAACTGGTCGAAATTTGAATCGCTGGTTGTTGCGATTGGACCATCGTGGCTCCAGCCATTATTATTGTTCGATGTCGGGTATAGTCCTAGTGCTCTTACGTAAGGTAGCAAAGTTTCGTTTCTAAAGTCATCAATGTTCACACATTGACGTACGAATGACCTAAAATAGTTGGACCCGCAGCTAGTTTGAGATAGAGATTCGAACTCACGACTACACTTATTATATTTTGTTGCCCCGCAGCGGTGGTGCAGGGGTCAGGGTGGCCGACTACTGTGCCTAGGGTGCGTGATCAGATCCCGGCCGCGGCGGCCGCTTTTGAATGGAGGCGAAAAGCGAGACGCACGTGTGCTGCGCGATGTCAGCGCACCTTAAAGAACCCCAGGAGGTCAAAATTTCCAGAGTTCTCCCCTACTCGTCTCTCATAGCCTTGGTCTCCTTGAGAGGTTAAATCCATAATCTAAACAAACCAAACCAAACACTTATTATTTACCTTATAAATGTAGCTGTCCACCCAGAATGAGATAGACACCGCACATTGCTTTCACTGTATACTGACTTCAGGACAGAAATATACAAAAACATTCGCGGAACAAAATGTACCTCTACGCTAAGGTGAAGATAGATCCCCCTCCTAATTATTATTTCCCGCAGAGGGGAGGAAAAAGCCTATGGATTCAAATTCATTATGAAAGCTTGCAATGCTCATCTAAATAAACTCCTCGTTCCAGCCTGCCAGTTTGGAGAAGTCCCCGAACCCGAAAAAGCAGCTATTTAGTCGCCCGCGCTCTATTCTGACCGAGCAAGTGTGCTCAAGAAAGCGGCGGGGCGCGGCGATCGCGACGGAGAGCGCCGGCAGGGAGCGCTTTGCCGTTTCGTCGGCCTCGGGTAGCCGCCGGAGCCACAGTCTCCCCCTCCATGCCATCGCGCTCTTTTCGGGAGCCCACCACCGCGCACTGTCACCCGGCCGCACCGTGTGGTCGTCGCCTTCACCGTGGCTCGATCCCGCAACGGATTCGACGCGCTGTTGCTCCCTGTCCGAAGCTGCCCATCGTGTTCCTGCAAACCTCTGGACGACTTCCCATACTACCTTTCAACACCTTCTCGGCAAGCAACGGTAGGCGGAAACATCCAGCTTCTCTTCATCCCTTGCGCTCAACAGGCCGACAATGTCAACCAAGAGGATGTTCTTCTTCTAATCTCTGTAAATCACGTTATAATGAGGTGGAAGTCACACGGGAAGTAGTGAGTTTCGATTTGTTGAGAGCATCGAATGGCCGAAGATTTTTCGTAGAGTTACTCTGATCAATAATTTTAATGAATGGGGTAAAGAAGCTGCTGGCTGTATATGCAGCTTCCATCAGCATCGAACTTGTATCAATTATTATAGTTTAACAATCGGACAGAACGTGCCGTAACGTATGTACCAAGTGGCACAAAACGAAGTGCAACTTATGCTGTTTGACCTGGTTTCTTTCACCAACGTATGCGAGTAACAAAACGGATATGGCTCTATTTTGTAAAAACGATAACTGTTATACATGCTAAGAAGACGACCAGAAATTGAAAACTAAGTTATTGGTTCAAATTGGCATAGGCTGAAATTTAAATACACATTGAAATTGAAATTTCAATTAATGAGTGGTGTTGAAATACACCGACAAAAATCAATGTCAAAGAAAATTCAATCCGTTGTTCCACAAGGGAGCATTTTAGGGGCCAATCTTCATTTCTAAATCAATGTCATTGTAAAAAATTACCATGATTGTCAGTATTCAATTTATGCCGATGTCTGTACAGTCTTTTTTGCAAAATAAAATTTGGAAGAAATAAAAACAGGGTTTTTCACAGACTGCATAAATCGTGTCGAAAAACCACCCTTACTATAAATGCATCCAAAACTAAAGGCATTCCCTTTCTTGCTCCTGGATCTTCCCTTTAATGCCATCTAACATCCCTTTAAATCCCTACGAATTTGAATTAAAATAGTGCATGAAAATGCTCGACGTTTTATTTTCCCAGCACATGTCCTGGAATGACTATGCTAATTTTCTGTCGCAAAAATTAAGCTAGAACGTAGACTCGCTGAATGGGAACCACAACCTTAGATTAATGATGAGAAAACGTTTATATGATGCCCTTTTCAAGCCCCAGTTACATTACTGCTCATCGTTCTGAGGGAAAACAACCAAACTGAACATAAATAGACTAACCATGATCCAAAAAGAGGTCTGTCTGCATTCTGGAAAATACTTCATTTCTTTAACAGGGACACGTCTACATAAACATAAGATATTTAAAGTAGAGAGCATGTTCAACTATACCATTTTAAGGGCTTACAGGAGTGAAGCAGAAGAACAATCAGACAAATATATGAAGTTGGAATATCGGACGAAAACTATGAATAGGTACATATTTAGATTTCAGACAACGTGGATTATTCCCTTTTCCCGTACAGTATGCGGAAAGCAAAGAATAAAGCCTATGCTACCATATACACTCAATTCTTTGATGTTATACAGATATCCTGTCAATGTCATACAACAGTGTTTTAGAGAAGTTGTTGTAAAGGACACTGTGCATGCCTTTTAAAACCCTGTTACAAAACTTGTTACTTTCATTATTCACACTTAAAGAGCATTGTGTAATAAAAACTTTGCTAAGGACTGCTTCATGACTTTCATTCAACTGCCTGCACTGTTCAGATGTCTGCTGTGTGGGTGGCTGCAGCCTCGTTAAGCTTCGAACAAAGTACCTTGTTCTCCTGCCACTTTTTTGCTTGAGCAACATAACGCACTTGATTAATTGATTGATTGATTGATTGAATTGCGTTATTCGGGTCTATTTTATTAACAGCCCGCAGTAAAGATGGATGATGTTTTTCTGCAGCTTCGCAATCCCGCAATCTTATTACATTTTGGACATACCTAGAAAAGTGGTAATTATTGTAGAAAACAGCAAAACACTCTACTTCTTATTCTCAATTAAGTAGAAATAAAAAGCGCTGGGTTGGTAAACACATTTACAAAAGTCTACGTTTTATATTAGTGCTTTCTGGGTTTACGTTGGTAGTGAAAGCACCTATTGTCGACCTATTTACGTGCTCCTTCCTCTATAAACGTTTTCTTTAATTGAAACCACCTGGATTCGCGAATGTGTATGCCACCAGCTCAACTGATTTGCATGAAAAATAAATATATTGTGCTTCTTTTTGGAATGCGTCCTTCTCGCACATTTTTTTTAACACCCTCCAATTGACCAAAAAGGCTGACCACATTGTAACTGAAAAGGAAATAAATAAGCATAAACAATTTTGGTTATTCCCTTGGTAGTTTGTGATGAGACGCATTCGATTGTGGACATGCACAGTTACCCTTCTCCAATGTTAGCGGCAGATGAGTGGACACGAAGTCTGTAATTTATTTTTATCCATGAGCACGAGTTGGAAATCTCTGCTTACTGGTTTCTGTTCGCCTTAAATAAAGTTCTGTAGAATGCGCACAAATCAATGTTTCGCATTCATACGAGGTATTTTTTCATACTCCCACTCTTGTTCACCGTCGTCGTGGTCGCGCAGGACATCTGCCTGCAGTTCGCTGGAAGTGTCGCTGTGATGCCGCAGGTTTAAAAAACTGTATTATTGGGGCAATATGTATGTATGTATGTATGTATGTATGTATGTATGTATGTATGTATGTATGTATGTATGTATGTATGTATGTGTGTGTGTGTGTGTGTGTGTGT